>CM076611.1:1075540-1202888 GCA_038502775.1 Hippodamia convergens | reverse complement strand
TTTCCCAAATTTTGTGTTTATATGATTGCCAAAAGTCTCTAATATCGATCCTAAGATTCAGAGAAGCTGATTTTTTGGAACCTGATTAGCGAGTTGATCTGCCATATCGTTCCTTCAATATTTGTGTGCTTGGAATCCACACTAATTTAATTGAAAAATCGTTTCAGAAAGATATTGAAGATTGGATCTTATTGAAAGTGCTAATATGGTCGTTCTTGGCCGAGATTGACCAATTAGTAATTTTATCAAGAGCACTTTAGAGTCTGAAATAATGATACTTTTTTTAAAGTTGTTATTTTTTATTTCTTTCTTTTATTTCTTTCTAAAATAGCGAACATTTCGGCGGAACATATAGAAAGTGGACTGTAAACGATGAGACACAGATAAACCTGAAGGGCTGAAGACGCCTATACCTGTCGCATTAGTATTTTTTGACGCATCCGTGAACACAAGTGTGAAATCTGGAAAACGCTCAGAGATAGCAGCTCTGAATTCGTGGGAGTTGTCCAAAGCCGATTTCGAGAGGCCCAGTGAAGTGTATTTGAATCGAAAAAATTATGAACACTAAGTTCATGTGAAAAACATGGAAGCTTGAGGGAGGAATAGTAAATTTCGGAATCAGAAAGCAATGAAGGGCCTCAATCACTGGTGGGGGAAGCCCAGAAGACCGCCAAGGATTGAGTGAAGATAGTTTGCGAAGAATTAGATTTTCCGAGATTCTCGCCAGGCGAGATATATGTTTAATTGAAAGCCATAGTCTGCGAAATCTAAGAGGAAGTTCACGGGATTCGGCGAGAATAATAGGAATAGGAGTAGACTTCATGTAACCCATGGCAACCCGTAGAGCGGCGTATTGAACTCGATCCAACTTCAACATGGCGGCGTTCGGAATCAACGTCGGACGTCGTCCGGTGTGCGCCCAAGCCGTTCGGAATCGACGTCGGGTAAATTTTACCCCGTTTGGAATCACTTGGGACGTTCGTCCGGATGTAAACTTTGCAACCAAGAAAATAGGTAGGTAACAATTACTCGTCTTGCGCAGATATCGTTTATTTACACATTCGAATTTTAAAAGTTTGTTTTACGGAGTATTTAGTTTCTTAGGGTAGTTTATTATTTTTATTTTTCAAGATGAGTGTAATTTCAAATTTTACACACGTGATAGTCTAGGATATATACTCAATGGAATAATTTATTCAAAAGGAAAATGAAGTACACCTCCAAAATATTAAGGTTTATTAAAAAAGAATTATGTATATTTACATTATCAATACAGGAGAAAAAGTGCCAAGAACTTGTCTGTGGTAAAAAAAATATTTTTATATACATTGATAAATACATATGATGGTGAGTTTATTATTCATCTGTTACAAATCTAATTCAGTGTTGAAGGTAAGTATTTAGAAAAAGCAAGTAAGTATTTTCAAAAACAAGTTAAAAAATTATTATCAAATAAAATTTATTCTATTCCAGATACCAATCCAGAAGTTCCAGTGCTGGCGTTCCATCCAATTTCTTATCTGTTGCTGAAGTTGGAATGCAAACGAATGTTTCTCAAGTGTTCTGGAAGGCTGTTGTAGAGGAGTGGAGCGAGGTATGCAAACGTAACTATCATTGAAAAATGATATGGTGGCCATTATATTCATTATTTTATGAAAGCACTCACGTTCATTTATTTATCCGTAGATGAAGGCTTAATTCTCGCTGATTATAAATAAGTTAGAGATTTATTCAATTTGCCAACTCTTTCATTTGTAAATACAGAAACCAAAGCAGCAAACTTGATCATGGTATGTACAACATGGTTTTTCGAATTCAAATTTTGCAACTTACTTCATTATTTTAGAACAACAAACAGTCTAGAGATAAAAGTTTGCTTGGACCACTTCATTATTTTCCGATTATTTAAAAAATCTGGTTTATTTGACGGCTATCTAGAAAATATTGATAACCCTGATTGGGTGACCAATCGACAAATAATCAGGAAATAGAAGTTCTCCTGATGCTGAGAAATATGCAAGACATGATAGAAACACTAAACATTAAAATCATGAATGGATTTATATTTTTACCGTTTTTTACAGTGAATAAAGCTCTAAATAAAACAGTGTTTCTTTTGAAGAACGTTTAATAAATACTAAGGGTCGGTTTCACAAAACTTTAATTGTGAGATTAAAAAACCTTACGTGAATTCGTAACAATCGAATCACTCGTTTTGAAATTTCAACGAATCGTCGTGGCTCCAATTAATTTAACGGTACGAACAAAGTTTTGTGAAACCGACCCTAAGTCACATTAATATATCGTGATGGAAACCGCAGTATGTGGTATCTCAAAAAAATCAAGCACTATTTTATTGCACCACTCTGGCCAACTTGTTAATCTGCACAACATGCAATAGGTGTTATGTAATTGAATCATTCATTTTCAAAACAACTCTCACTCGATGAAAACAGAAAGAATTTGTATACAAAAAGTCATAATGTCAATAAGAATCATGAGGCAATAAATTTTCGAAAAACTATGGTATTATAATTCAGAGGTGAAATAAATATCAAGCCTATTGGAAAAATTTGCTGTCTCTCCTGTAAACTTGGAATGTTGGACATACGACATATTGCAGTTTCCACTACGATTCATGCATTATTATTATTTTCTCTTCTGAGGATAGCTGCTTCATCATCATGCCTGGTCTTGCTGCCAGAGAATGTTTTAGCAAAATTAATTTCTGTAACTGGTATGCATCAACCTAAAATAATTTTTATTACTGAAAATATCTACTTCCAATATAAATACCACTCACCTTACTGATTTTGGGTACATTCCTCAATAAACAAATATCAGCACAAGTGCTGATCCTGGATTTTACAATAAATTTGGCTACAAACAAAATAGCATGAAGAAGACTGCATAGTTCCTCAAGATCGGCCAGGCCAGTTCAAGGGCCACAGTTGATACTTATTTTAGCTTCATCAGCAATGCTGTATCTTATTTCCTTTGTAAATACTCCACCTAAAAAAATAGAAAGTTTATTTATCACATATATTACAGTAATGTAGTACGTTTACTTACATTTCCTTAAATTCAATATTTTGCTCAAAAATTTTATTTATTTACAGGCTGTCAAGCGCTCTAGAAGACTTTCATTTGCTTATTGGTGTGAAATGTACTGATACTTTTGAATACAAAATACATTTGCAGCTTCCACGGGGGGAAAATCTAAAGAAAGAGTCATCTCATTTTTTTCAAGGTGGTGTAATCAAAACCCTAAATCTTATTTATTTCCTGCGAATATCATCCAACTACTTCTGCATTCGTTATAGAAATTTAAATAAAATAGCCACATTAAGTATTATTCACTGATAGAAAATTGAATTAATTAAGATATCTTCATACTCTTGATATATCATTTGAAAAAATATTAAATTAACCTCACGTTGCAATTAGAAAGAGAGAGAAGATCACACCCGACGTCGTTCGAAAACGATCGGCAACATTTTTAACCACTGAGTGCACCCAGCGTTCGACACACGCACTTTATCCGACGTTGATTCCGAACGCCCGCCCATGAGTGACTTGGAGCCACAGAATATCTATCCTTACCCAGAAGCGACAGCTCACGTATTTTTAGGGGTCAATTTTCAATGACCTTGAGTAACTACTTCCACAAACACTAGCCAAACAAAAATGTGCAAGTGTGCACTGAGCTCTCAGCTATACACTGCAAACAAAAAACCATTCTTGAATGGAATGAAGTATTAGAGTAATACCAAAATATTTTTTGTTATAATATTACCATTTATGGTTCATTTGAACTTTTCAAATTTATATTTCAGTTGGATAGAATGTTGATGTGTTAGATGAACATTGAAAATTTCAAGTAAAAGTTTTATGACTATATGATTTCTTGTTTGACGATTGTCATCTTATTTTTGCAAAGTATTCGACAGAGTGCTTTCAACGATACAATTTTCCCTATACTTTCAATTTCAAAAACGTGTCGATGCATCTAATTAATTATAAGAAATATATAATTGTATCTGATGATATCGGTGAAAGGTTCAATATTATGACCTGATATTTATGAGATTGGAGAATAGATATTTCTCAGCTTTGGGTATTTCGGAAGATCTATCTTCAAATATATATTCAAGAAGTTCATAGATTTGAAAAAGGCTTTTGATACAGTGGACACAGAGATAATGATGAATAAGTTAGAAAAAATGGGATTTAGGGGCGGGTGAGTATGGTACAACTTGGTAAAAATCACACTTGAGTGATCGAAGACATTGCAAAGTGATATGGAGAATGTCAATACTGGTGTATCTCAGGGATCGGTCCTTGGACCATTACTGTACCTATTATATGTTCAAATTTCTGAATCTGATATGTCATTACTTTATGTATTCAGATGACACAGCGCTTGTATTCTCTGGCCCAGGCTCAAGAGTTTGTGAACAGAATATAAATGATGATTTAGCAAAGTATTTCAAGTGGCTGTACACTAACATAAATATCGATAGACTGTATATATGACAATCAAACAAAATACCCAAAATGTGAGTGATATAAGAATAAGCCTGAATGGTATCTGAAAGAGGTTACTGAGTATAAGTATTTGGGACTTGTCATCTAGTATAATCTTACCTGGAATAATCATATTGAAAATATAATGAATAAAATTACCCCCAATGGCAGGTGCAATAAGAAGATGTTCCCGAGAACTCAATGATAACACTAGAAAACTACTCTAGTAGTTTATAAAACCACATATTTATAAAACCACATCTACTATACCTAGTTTCCTGCTGGGCTGCAGCTACAGAATATCTCATACAAAAACTTCAAAGGATGCAGAATAAAATTGTCAGGACAATATTTATATCAGTACCCCTATCTCACACGAACAGAAAAATTATAAAAAGGAACTAAAGTTATGAATATTAAGAACATTATATTTTTGAACAAGTCAAACTTATATACAATATAGAAAGTAAAAAACTAAAATCGAATACAAAACTAACAAAAAATAGAAATTTCCATTGATATGAAGCAGGAAAAAAAAGTACCTAAGAAGAAACTCGGCAAGAAAAACAAAATGTTTACATTCACCTATCCGGCAGCATTCATTCGTATGATCAAGTCCCTGTTGAAGTTGTAAAAGTTGATGCTACCAAAAAATGTGCCCTAACCTCTGTCATTTCCTCAGTGAGATTTAGCTTTTTGTTTGTAATATATGGTTTATTAATATTACAAAATTTATTTTTAGTCGAACAGGCTAAATTATAGCATTTTGTAGGCCCTGGTGCCAGTTTTTTATAATATGTTTTTAGGTCAACAATAAATGTCCGAAATTAAATTGAAAAATCGGTAGATTTAACGAAAAATCGGTAGTAGATAAAACGAAAAATCGGTAGATCTAACGAAAAATCGCTAGGTTCGGCAACACTGCAATATAAGAAGGAATGAAGCTGAGTTTGACAGATATACCACCAGATCTGGGACATGCGCACATAATTTTGTCCCCAATAAATTTGTTCGAGCTGTCGCTTCTGGGTAAGGATAGATATTCTGTGTTGGAGCAGTTTCCATAGAATAGACTACCAAAATCAAAGAAGGGGCGAACTATAACCTTGTACAAAAGCAGTAGGGTATCTGGATGAGACCCCACCAAGTTCTACAAAGGGATTTTATTAAATTAATACCGTGGAAGGCTTTAGTACACATCTTTTCAATATGATGATTCCATTTAAGATTTTGATGAATGGTAACTCCCAAATATCTTGCAGACTCGACTCATGGAACATCTGAACTACAGAGTTTGAAAGGCGGAAGACCCCTCATTTTCTTTGACTTGTGGAAGCATAAAGCAAGAGACTTTTCAGGGGAAAGTTGGAGGTGCTTATAGCTGGCCCACTTTTCAACCAAAGTCAGGGCATTAGAAATATGTGGGTCGACTTGAGCTTGGTTGTGAGCGATGATTTTGCCGCGCTCACAAAGACCGCGGTCGTTAAGTGGAACGGCTAAAGGAGCATTTTGATCGTTGTGATCGCCAAGTGGAACGGCCCCTATGTCACAGAATATATTAGTGTTCTGTGATCTATCCTTAAGCACAGAATATCTATCCTTACCGGATAGATATTCTGTGCCTTAAGCACAGAAGAAAGGTAGATATTCTGTTCCTTAAGGGCCGGTTGTTCAATTGAGGATTAATCCGCTGATTATTGGATCCAGGATTAACTTCTAACTCTGGATCAGAGAAGTCGGGCGTTGTTCAATGACAAACTAACACCGGATTACCTGATCCAGTGTTAACCTCGGAATTCGCTGTTTTCTCGAAAGCATGTTGGCTACACTGCTATTACCGATGAATCGAGCCGTCGTTCTTCATTGAAAGAAGATTTAAGTTTTATGATTTTTAATTATCTATGTCGATAGCCGACACGATGAAAATTTCAGCAATTTCGAATTCAAAATTTCATTCCTTCACCACAGTCTTGAGTGAGTAGTTGAAAGTGAAAACGGTGTTGAAAAAATTGAAATGGAAGGGATTAAGAAGAGAACTTCAAACTTTAATGAAGGGGAAGAGAAACTGTTGATAGATCTTGGGGGATTTTATGGGAAGAATGGGAATTAAAAAAGGCTCAGATGAAAGAAATACACGAAAAAACATTATCACAATTTAAATAAAATTTTCAAGACGAATTGACTTGTTTATTGAACTTCTCATATTATTATAACCTATTCAGTATACGGTATTTACTTGTGAATGTTGCTTTAAATTATCATTATCAGTACTTTATTGAAAGGAAATTATATTAATTAATTTTTTTTTTATTGTAATCTTGTATAGTTATCATCAATCAATAGTTAGATTTTCTGAGGTTTATGGCCTTTCAAAAGGTTTTTACGATGTAACAAATTTTTGTTATATCTATGTTAATCATGAGTGAAAATGAAAAACAATCACTGCTTTTAATACCATTTATTAAAACTTTTTGAATCCGAAGTTTCGATTACAGCCCATAAGAAGAAACTTCAAAGAAACTTATGGGTGATTTCTTGATTTTTTTAACCAACCTCTAATTAAGTTTACATACAGACTTCAGGATCTAATTCTACATTTACAAGCTTTATAAATATATTCACAATTATTAAAATTACCTATCAAATTCCTCATCATCCAGAGATCTTAGATAATTGTTCACTATTTTAAGTTTATTATTTTTTTTCCCATTCGTTGTAGTATTCATAAATCCTAAACAAAACTCATTAGGATTTAGTAATGAATGATATTCACCTGAAACAATATGACTGTATAAGTTAAAATTATAATTCCACATACCTATCATTCAATTCAATAATATATTATCATAATAAAAGAGAAAACTTATTTCAGGTATAGTACATACTTTTGTGTTTGAAAGAAAAACAGTATTTTTCTCCATTCTAAATTCTAGAAAAATGATTTTGTATTATCATCAATCTTGTGGAATTATTCACGATATATTCTGATTGGACATTTGGCACCTGAGCAATTGCATCATTGATGGTACTCAGATCATTCTCAATCAATTGTTGTAAATCTTCATCAATATCAGGAAGAGGAATTCTCAAGTTATTTGCTATGTTGTGGAGAATTCCTGTGGCGACAACAATTGCTTCGCATCTCTCATGTTTTACACGCAATCCTAATGACAGGATGGGAAAACGGCGTTTCCATACACCAAAACATCTTTCTATTGGGTTTCGTGTTCTTATATGTGACTCATTGAATAAATGTTCAGCTGGAGTACTAGGTTGTGCCAATGGTGTTATCAAGTACTTCTTTATAGGATAACCACTATCACCAACCAGTACATAATTGGCAAATTCTCCATTTTCAAAAGAAGCTGATAAAGTTGAGTGGTTAAAAATAGTGGAATCATGGCTCGAACCAGGCCAACGACATACTATGTTCTGAAAATTCAGAGTAGCATCACATACAGCTTGAACATTCATGGAGAAATATCCTTTGAGGTTTCTAAAAATTTCAGCATCTTCTCCTCCTGGTGATTGTAATTTAACATGTGTGCAATCTATGGCACCAATGCACTGAGGAAAACGACTAATCTTATAAAAGTCAATCGCTTTTTCTCTTTTCTCAACTTCACTTTGAGGCATCTTAATGTATGCTCTATATAGACTTGCAATGGCTTCAGACACACGATGGATAATCCTACATGCTGTAGATTTATCAATCCCTATGAAATCTCCAACAACTATCATCATGGTTCCAGTAGCATAAAACCGTAGGGTCAGTAGAACCATTTCTGCTGGTGTCACGGCATGGTTGCTGAAAAAATATGTTTTTCAATTAGCATATTATTATTTAGAAGAGAAATGAAGTGAAGAAATATTGAATCTTACCGGTTTGTTGGGCTCTTAATACTATTGGAAATTAAATCAACGATACTATAGCACACTGCCTTAGGTAAACGGAATCGATTGAAAAATTCTTTTTCTGTTAATTCTTCCCAATAGTTACGCCGCTGCTTGAATACCGGACTCTTTCGCATTGGACAAAGTATATCAATCACTTCCAAAAAATCTTCATCGTCTGTGATATTTTCATTCTCCACATTCGACATTTTCAGTTTTCACCAAAAATACGTTGATCTCATATCAAAACAAAACAACAGATTGTAGAAGTGGAACTGTCAAATAAGTTAGGTTATAATCCGTGAATTATCTCCGTAATCCCTCGAATTCCATGGATTAACTTAACCCTGAGTTAATCCGGTGTTTCTCTTGATCCTTCATTGAAAAACGGCACCTCGTTCGTAATCCCGGATTACCAGTAATCGCGAGATGATCTCCTATTGAACAACCGGCCCTAAGAATAGATATTCTTTGTCTATGTCATTTTGATGTTCTGTGGTCATTGTCACAGAACACGACATATCATTGTCATTGTCATTTTCTGTAGCATATTATTCAGTGAGAGTTGCCTGTTGCCTCTGATATTATTACTATAATTTTTCAAAAAGGTAGAAGTTGAATATATTGTTTCTGAGCTTGATCGAAACTTCTTTCAATCATGGGTAAAGGTTTCAATAATTATATGTGCAAAAAATTCTTCCATCCCGCTTCGAGGGATAATCTGAAACGAGTAAGTATTAATATTTTACGAAGGTGAAATAGATATCATATGATGGCGCAATATATAAGTTGCCAAGAGTTCGTACTGTGATATCTAAACGTATGATCTGATCAAATGTTTTCTAGGTATGGATGGCAGAACAAAAAGCAGAAGCTTATAAAAAGAAACAAGAGGAACTACGACAGCAATATGAGAAAGAGCAGGATCTTCATGATAACAAAGCTATGCTCAGCAAGGAGAGTAAGGATAAGCTCAGTATAAACTTCATGTATGAACCACCACCAGGCGCTAAAAAGGAAAGGGAACGTGAGGATAATGAACCAGAGTATAAATTCGAATGGCAGAGAAAATATAACGCACCTCGTGAGAGTTATTGTAAAGGAGATCAAGAAATAAGAGATCAGCCTTTTGGTATTCAAGTCCGTAATGTTCGATGTATTAAATGTCATAAATGGGGTCATATCAATACAGGTAAATATGTCATACAAACCTTCGTACAAATATGTTTTTGTAATGAAAGAGGAAGCAATTAAATGGTAGAAACCTGTGTGAAGCAGATGAAATCAGCCACTATTGACAAAGCAAATAAAGACTTTTAAAAATAGTATAGTTTGAATTTTGTACATGATATCACTGACACTTATTGCTCATACCAAAGTATGTTTAAAACTTATCTCTTATTACAGACAAAGAATGTCCAATGTACAGTCTTTCCATGAGTGCAGCCAGGTCTTTAGAAAATTCTGAGATAATGGATCAGAACCTACTTGTTAATCAAATGTTGGAGGAAGGTCTGGCTTTGAAGAAACAACATGCTTCTATTTCAGTATCTTCGAAGCACAAGTTGATTATTAATGGAGAGGAGAACTGGGAATCTACTTTCCTTAAGTCTTTGACGTTCAAACAGAAGAAAGCTTTGTTGAGGTATGAAAGTACTTCTAACTGCTCAATTTATATTTGTGTTCCATAATCCTTGTTCCCATTCTACGAGATTGTTCTATTATTTCGACCTCTGGAACGAATTTGAAAAAAATTTATCGCTCTTACTTTCTTACAGTAGACATTTTAGGTAGTTTTGAAATGTATGAATAAATTCATTAAAGTCTATCTGTACATATACTCCTGTTGGAGCAATAAGTTCACATTCAATTGAAAATTATCAAAAAAAAATGGAGCTTGAAATTTTGTCTTGAAAAATAATTTTTTTTTATCAGTATCTCTTTGAAATTATCAAAAACTCATTAATTTTCATCTATATAGCAGAAAAACTTATTCATTTTTATCTATTTTTTCAGGAAGTTGGAGAAAATCGAAAAAAAGTTGAATAAAAAAAGAACAAAAAAAGTGCCTAACAGTGAAGATTCTGAGGATTCATATGCATCTGATGATGGAAAGCGGAAATCTGCTAAGAGGAATCAACGAATCGATAAAAGACATCAAAGTAGCAATACTAAAGATGGATATTTGAAGAAAAAATATAACTACGGAAATAAAATTGAGGAAAACATGAAAGATATTCGTGGTAAACGAGATAGGGCAAGAAGTAGCAGTAGTTCTAGTGAAAGTGAAGATGAGCAGAAACGTTCTAGGAGAAATAAGAGGAAAAATTATGGGGAACATGACGAAAAGACTAGAATTCATAGTGGTAAAAGAGACAGATCAAGGAGGTAGTTGAAGAAAGTAATTAGAAGAATAACTTCTCGTGGTATTCTGACATGTTGAAAAAAATTTAATAATTAGGTTTGGTTTACGGTTTTCCTATAATTGAATATGTCTAGTCTTAATTGAAGAACATCTGTATTAATAAATATTTTTCTCATTACTGGCAAATAAATTGTATATTGGTTTTTCATTTTTATGTAGAAAAAATCAGATTAATTTTGAAATTGAACTAATGAATGATTGAACGAAATCTTGATGAATAATTTTTTGACTAGCGTAATTATTAGATAAAAAATAAAATAAAACATGTATTCCCACACAAGTGCATTATGATGAGTGCTGAAGTTTGTCCCAATTCGATGGAAAAAAACTGTTTTTTTTTGTTAATAAAACGCATTTAAAGTAAGCCTGACTTCTCTGCAACCTTTTTAGGCACTCTTTTTATATATTTATAAAAAATATACAGAGTGTTTGTTCTCAGATGACTTTCCTGTATATTCATTATCCCAATGCGATTGGAAAAATTTCCCGAAGCATGTATGATTTTGTTTGGGGGACATTTTTGAGGAATATTCAAGGCTTGAATGAGCAACCCTATAAGAAAAAGCGCTTCAACCCCTCAAAATTGAATGAGAGGTTGAGTGATAAGTTTTAAAAAGATCTTGGAAGCCTCCTTATGACAGTGCATAAAAAACGTAATTTTAATGAACCGTATTATTAAGCCCATTTTTACTGAGCCCTTTTTACAAACTTGAAAAATCACATTTTTGAAATTATTTAATTGTTTTAACAATAAAAAAAATTGGATCTGGGTTACTTTGTTATCTGTGTTTCCAGCCTCCTTTCTGAATCCATAGACCGCGGCCTACGCGCCAATATTCAACAAGCCAAAATCCAGAACGTTGCCGGAACCCCCACATAGGGTTGTACCAGGCTCAGAGTGTTACGATTTGCAGTTCTGTTTTGAGACGTAACATGTGATAGTTCGCTCACATCAGAAAGGTTCGTGTTTTGTAGTGTTCGTGTGATCTGTTTTTCAATCAATAAATAAAGTGAAAATAAGTGTTGCAAGAACAGTGTGTATCGGATTTGTGATTGAATTTTTCGACTTTGAGTGTGCATATCTGCAAGGATTATCAACAGGAGGTTTCTCATTTTACCATCTTGGGGTGCCAAATCCGGATTTGTTTTGGTGACACTTTTCAAACGTTATGCCCCCTCCACTTTCTTTACCTCCATGGAATTTTGGTATCTTTCATGGAGGTAAAGAAAGTGGAGGGGGCATAACGTTTGAAAAGTGTCACCAAAACAAATCCGGATTTGGCACCCCAAGATGGCCGTCTTCGAGGTATTTTAAACTGTAGGTTCTGCAATTTTGGCTTATTTATTATTCGTTCGTTGGTTTTGGCAGTTGTTTGTAGTGGAAAAACATATAAGAAATGGTTTCTTGTACAGCATATGCTGTACAAGCTAAATTTTTCGACGTTTGTAAATACATGGTTTAATTATTGTTGCATACAATTTTAATTGATAGGGGTACACGAGATAATTTACCTATTTATTTAATTTCATATTATCTGAATTTGTATGTATCTTAATTGAGAAAATAGAATGTATGATTAGAAACAGGAACAAATTATTCATTCCGTACGTAATTCAACTCACTAATTCATTAGAAGCAATTGTTTATGATATTTTGACTCCTTGATTTGTTTCGATCATTATTTATTCATCTTTTGGTCATTGAAAAAGAATCGAACAAACTTCGAATTGTAAAAATTCAAATATACAAAATTCCCGCCAAAATTTGGCTCCGCAACATGGCGGATTTTTGGTGACACTTTCATAGCGAGGGAAATATAGGATATGCTACCTCCTCTTCTTCTACCTCCATGGTATCTTTGGTTAAGAACCTTAGAATATAGAAAACCAGGAAGGAGCATATCATGCATTCTGGGCGGCGTTCGGCGTTCGGAATCAACGTCGGATAAAGTGCGTGTGTCGAACGCTGGGCGCACTCAGTTGTTTGGAATGTTGCCGATCGTTTTCGAACGACGTCGGGTGTGATCTTCTCTCTTTCTAACTGCAACGTGAGGTTAATTTAATATTTTTTCAAATGGTATATCAAGAGTATGAAGATATCTTATTTAATTCAATTTTCTATCAGTGGCTATTTTATTTAAATTTCTATAACGAATGCAGAAGTAGTTGGATGATATACCCAGGAAGTAAATAAGATTGAGGGTTTTGATTTACACCACCTTGAAAAAATTAGATGACTCCTTCTTTAGATTTTCCTCCCGTGGAAGCTGCAAATGTATTTTGTATTCAAAAGTATCAGTAGATTCACACCAATAAGAAAATGAAAGTCTTCTAGAGCGCTTGACAGCATGTAAATAAATGAAATTTTTAGAGCAAAATATTGAATTGAAGGTCATGTAAGTAAACGTACTACATTAATGTAATATATGTGATAAATAGACTTTCTATTTTTTTGAGGTGGAGCATTCACAAAGGAAATAAGATACAGCATTGCTGATGAAGCTAAAAGTATCCACTGTGGCCATTGAACTGGCCTGGCCGATCTTGAGGAAGTATGCAGTCTTGTTCATGCTATTTTGTTTGTAGCGAAATTTATTGTAAAATCTATATCTATGGTGCGCATGGACTCCTTCCTGGTATTTTATATTCTAAGGACGGAACATACTCATTGTCATCCATAGAAATACCAACGAGTTTTAGCCATAGAACACTAATTTAACCATCTATGGTTTTCACATATGACAGGTGACAGGATTTATAGGATATTTTATCTTTTTGACAACTACTTTGAGAAGGATCAATTTAAAAACACCAAATGAAGAGAAGTAATAAAGTCTGGTGAAATCAAAGAATTCAAGCGTGGAAGCCTTAAAAAAATTGAGAAAAATGTGGGAACTACCAAAATTCAGTAATTTACACGACAAAGATGTTATATTCCTTGCACTAATGAATGAATGTAGAAACTTAGCACCTGGATCTCGACTATCTTGTAATTTAAGGAATAAACTATCTAAATTATCACTACAAGAAAGGTCTGAAATAGTTAATAGATTGGACGGAGGGTGTACCCTTTATTTGTAGTGTGTAGAAGGGGCCAAACTGAAATTGTTGAATATCTTATTAGTTTTTGTAATGCTAATATAGAGCAGAGAGGATTATATGAAGTTGCTGATGACAGGTATTCACTTCACCATGTTATGAAAGTCTTATTGAACATTAATATTATGGCAAGTAACAATAAAACTTTATAGATCGACCCATATGGTAACCCCTCTATGGTGTGCAGCGGTTTCAGGGAAATTGAGAGTTGTTGAACTACTTCTTAAACAAGGAGCTAACATAAATGCTGTATCAGATACTGGGTCTACACCAGTTCGATCAGCTTGTTTTATGACCCATTTTGAAGTTGTGAAGTATCTGGTTGAACATGGAGCGGACATTAACTTACCTAACTATAATGGTGGCACTTGTTTGATTAATTCTGTACAAAGTTCCTTGTTATGTGAATTTCTGTTAAGAAATGGAGCAGATGTTAATGCTAGGGATATTCAAAACAAAACAGCTTTACATTATGCAATTCAAGAGCATAGGTAAGTTTATTTTTTTCAAGCTGTAAGAATTTAATACATTTAATTTTCATAAAACTTGTTGCATAAAGAACTTGTAGTAATACACTCTTTATTTTTGAATGTGCTGCTGAGGAGCAACCAGAAATTTGCATACCATACCTATATAGGTATTTGAATGCATATAGTGTATTCTATAGGCTCTATAACTATCATAGCCCTTTCCTATGCACATAAGTAAAATATTTATATACTTTCTTGTTTTAAGTAAAAATTATGCTCAAATGGAATAGTTATTTAAAATACAATGTACAAAGCACTGCTATTTTTCTATGAGTTCAAATTTCTAAAGTGAGCCATAAATATAATGTAGCAAGTGGCAAGTGTTAGAATCCTTCTATATGAGTATTATGTGTTATTATCTCTAATTCCGATATCAATGGAATATTTCCATAAATATCGTTCAGTGATTTTTGCATTGTAAAACATTCATTGGCTGAACTGTTTTTCTCTCTCATAAACTTGACAGATAATGAATAAATCTTTGTTAGGAGGCAAACGTAAAATTAATAATAAATACCATGAAAACTGTGCGAAACTGATATATTCTCGCAAGATTTTGTTCTACAAGATGTGCCAGAATGAATAGATTTGACCCACAATTAGATCAAACATAAGTCAGTACCCCCATTCATGGGTCATGATCAAAATGATATTGACATAGTCCATTATCAATTTGAACATCATGCCAATTTTCTTTAACAAGTGAATGATTGTTATGGTCGATGAAATTAACAAAACTTGAGAATATAAACATTGTTTGAAATTACCACCTTTGTTGAGCTAACATTTCAACAACCTTTTTCTTATATCCCTTAGAACTATGCAACTATTCATGAAATGTTCATTTAACAAAGCAACTATTCATATCTGGTGGTGCTCAAGCATTAAAAATTGGTTGTTTTATTGTGGAGTAGTTTTTTTCAACTAATTTGTTCCTGACAAAAACTGGGAGTAAAAACCCAAATATAAATAAATAAGGACTTCCATGACCTGATATAATGACATTACAATATTATTTTGGCCTTATTGGCGGTGGTCTATTGAGAATTATTTCTCCTAACATTTTGCCTACATCTGTGGTACTCATCTTCAGAGGATTTTTGGTCTAAGATTATAACTCGGAGGTAGAGTTACCAACTGTTGCCGTATTTATCCCGGTGCCGTAATTTATAATTCTTCTAAGGAAAGGAGGGAGACGTATATTGATGTGGGTCACTTCTTGGCGGTTTTACTTGGGTCCTGTAAACCCTGCGCCCTGTACCAAGGGTTTTTAATCTTTTATATTCATGTTATTTTTATAACAGAATAAATTTCAATCAATACCTTTTTTTAATTTTTGCTTACTCATAACCTACATTATATTAAGAGTGAATATGAGTGCAGTTAAACATAGGAAGTCCATCGTCTTATCTACTTATTCGTTACTTATTGTATCAATCTACAGTTGTCTGTCCTTCTTCAACAGCTTGTCTAATTGTTCATTTGGGTGTCTAGTTAATGGATTTTTTTTTATTGGTGAAGATGATTGATACCTGAAGAACAACTTTTCAACCGAAAGAGATGTGGAAAAACTAATGATAATCCTACAACTTGTTTTTAAATATACTATTGGGAGATGATATATTTTGATTTATAGTCACAGCCCCAATAATTTCTTCTCTATTCTCAATTTGGTTTTTTTATATTTCCTGGAATATGGAGTCTTGAAAGAACCAAACACTTATCTACCAAATGTTTAAAATACCTAATACTCAGTTGATTCAGTTCAAGGTTAAGATGGAAATTGTTGGAAAATTGATTTGCAGCTTTGTTAATAAGTTAATATTATGTTCTATGAATAATTTCATTCGTTGCTATGGTTTCTAATCATCAGTTTTAAGATAAGTTGTATGAAAAGTCAGTTCGACGTGTTGAATAAAAATATAGTTTGTTGAGTTCTTTTATCTCATGGTAGTTCCCAATCGAGTCCTAGTTTAACAGAAATATGCATCACTTGCTACCCTCTCATTCTCATGCGTTAAAAAAAAATTTTAACATATCATATTTTTTGTAATTTTTCAAATATTTCCATCATAGATTAATACTTTATATTTATATAGAAAAGAAACTGGCCTAGTAATGGCCGGAACCGTATTTTGGCGTCATCTTTTTTCCTGGAAACAATATCTTTATTCGACAAAAGTCAATAGATGACACTAGAGAAAAATAACAGAAATCTGTTTTTTTCTAACCTAGCATATTTGAAGGACAAGTTCAAGACTCCATTACCATATGATATGGTAATGTGCGACCTAAACACTCTCAAGAAATTCAAAAATGGTTGTAACGGAGAGTTGATTGCTTTTCCATATATTTGAAACTCTCTCAAAATATGAAAGTGTATTTACAGCGACATCTATTGGACTGGAAGGAAGTACAAATCATTTTCAATCTCAATGAATCGCAGGAAATTTGATAGATCTAGATTAGTTTCCCAATAGATCTACTGCACAACCAATCTTGATCTATCAAATGCCAATTTTCGGCTATTTAATGATATCTGAAACGATTTGTACTTTCTTCCAGGAGGCCGATAGATGTCACTGTAAACACGGTTCCAAAATTTCTACGGACTTTCCTATAAGTATTTATCTATGATTTCCATAATGCCGCCAATGATGACGAATTTTAATAACTGACAGTTGTGCTAAACAGAAATGAAACTATGAAGAATTGCATCAATAACTGCAGAGACATATTAATTATTCTGTGATTCAGCCTACTTATTCTCAATAATTTGAATTTCACATACAAACCTACCTAATTTTTAATAATATTCGAAAGAATCTGAGGTCATTGTATGATGTATTTCCGAAACAAAACATTATTTTGTGGCTCAGCAAGGAAACCTCTTGGTAAAAAAACATAGAAAGCTACTGGATTGCTATGTGAAAAGTGTCTGTATGATTTTTTTCATTTCAATATCCTAGCACAAACAGAAACGGAGATAGTTGAAATCACCCAAATTTCAATTTTGGTCTATAACTCGAAAAAAAAATAAATAAAGGAATGCAGTTGACGGCATTATCTCTAAAAAAGACGACCGTAATGTGTCATTCATTTTCCTTATCTCTTTTGGTTGGAAAGTTGTAGTTGAGGTATCACCCCGTATTTCTTCTACAATATAAGGTATCCTGAGATTTTGATTAATGGTCTTGTTGCCAACATATCAGGGAGGGTTTACGATATCTCGTAATATTTTTGACTGAAATTTTTTATTATGTTCAGTCTTGTATTGGAGAAAATTTATTTCCAAGGGTACCTACTGAAGAATTAATTATACATATCTGTTGATGTTGAAACATCAATTTATTTTGTCAGGGTAGGGAATAGATATTAGGTTTCTTCTTCTTCTGTTCATCTGGACTATTTCAACTCCATAATCAATAATTGGTGGTGGTTTCATTGGAGTAGATTCATTTTGCATATTTGAGCTGGTTGATCAATTTGGTTTTCCCTATCTTGATACTTTTTCATATTGAATTGTAGAGAGAGAAAGAACTGTCATTTATTGTCATACAAAGTACAACAAAAGCCATCGACCTACGGTCCTTCAGCTAAGTGAATTAAACATTACAATCCAAAAAAAAAGTTTATGTTATGTATGCTTAATTTATGAAGTACTTCTATATTCCTCCCTGAGTTTCTGAAGTAGTGAATGTGTAGGATACTTCCTTGTTGGGTTGTTGTTGAGATCCTCATGGTAGAGCTTGATGATTTCTGCCATCCATTCCAATCTACTGTAGAATTTTGAATTTAATTTTTGAAACCTGTCTGAAATCGGTTGAATCATTGTTTTTTCATATAATAATTCATTGGGTGGATTGTGCAGTCTATTATGTGGATGTCTTATTCTTGATATGGTCCTCAGTGCTATTCTTTCTGCTGTTTGTATATTTTGGATTGCTGGGTTCCTGCAATTGATTAATATTGGATGGGCATACTCCAAAATTGGTCTGCATATGGTCTTGTAGATTTTTTGAATTGTATTAAAGGGAGGAATCGATTTTCAGGTTTAGGCAGAGAAATATGAACCATGTTTATTCATATGTTGACCACTCAGGAATTCCAATTCCTAGATAGAAGATTAATCTGTTGGTAGCGAATTATCTGAAATAATTAGTGTTTCCTTGAATCATTCATTAACATAACTAGAACCTATCTGAAATACATTTTTTCTCAGGTTAGAAACAACTAAACTTTTACTCAAAAATGGAGCAAACATTTATGCGAAATCAAGATATGGTGATGATGCCTTACAAACAGCTTGTTTAAAAGGAGCAGGTCGAATATTTGAATATCTTACTGCTAATTTCTTCTATAGTGGTGAAAAATTAGCTAATGCTCATGAATTACTTGGAGCGACATATTTGGATGAGCATAATGACACATTTAAAGCTATACAGTATTGGAAAGAAGCTTTATCAATAAGGGAAATAAACGGTGAGGATATTTTCTGTTTTCTTTGAATGAATGTGTAATTTACATTCTGCTCTCACTACGAGGGGAGGTGCAAAAGTTCGTGGGATGGAGAGGATGGAGTGGGGATAGGCGCGCTCACTATGTGTCATTTTAATTGGTGACTCATCATTAGTATATAAGTTAAGTTTCAGCTCTATTGTGTCATTTTTTTTACAAATGCCTGTGAAACAAGTCAATCCGGAAGATACCACCATTTTGCGAATCCTCCATGACCACCTAGGTATGACAAAAGTTAGTGCAAGATGGGTACCGAGATTGCGCACGCCGCTTCAGAAACGGCAGTCCGTCCATGCCGTCTAAACAGTTTTTGGAGTTGTGTGGAGACGAGCCTTTACAAATTTTGGAGCGGATTGTTTCTGGAGATGAAAAATGGGTTCATCACTTGAGCTCGACTCCCAAAAGGAGTCCATGCAATGGCATAAAAAGAGGACCCCACCGCCAAACAAATTCAAAGTGTCAGAATCAGCTGGAATGTTGATGACTGGTTTTTGGGATTTTGAGGTAATATTATTGATTGATTACAAAGAAAAAGGAATGGCCATAACCAACCGGGGAATTAAAGGAGGGCATCAAGAAGAAAACGCAACGGTTGCTCTGCACAAGGCAAATATCTTTATGATAGTTTAGAAAAAAATTATTTATAGATCTAATAAATGTATGGAGCTCAAGGATAATTATATTGAAAAGGAAATAGTATATTCTAAAACAAGTTGCAGAATGAGCTCCTATTCCAACACGAATGCGAAGTTCGAAAACGAGCGAAGAAGGAGCGTGTAATGAGTTTCATTACAGCACTACTTTTAGTACTGTAATGAACTCATTACGATACTGAAATAGAGAAAATAGATTTATAGTTTTATTTCCCATGCAGGGCACACCGCAAGGATCACCTTTATCTCCACTCCTCTTCAACATTTACTGCAGAGATATAAGCCCAATACAACAAGGCAACCAATATACTCTACAATACGCAGATGACACGATGGCTATTTCTCATGAAAGAACATTGCAACATTGTATGGAGAAACTACAATTACACCTGAATGACATCACATCATGGTTATCCAAATGGAGACTCAGGGTAAATCCAGATAAATCTCAGTTGATAATATTCAACCACAACATCAATCAAGATTCCCCAACAATCTCCATCAACAATAAAAAAGTGAAACCTGCATCGACAATCCAATACTTAGGTATTCAGGTGGACAATAGAGCTAATTTACGCCTCCATGCCAACAATATTAAAAGGAAAGCTATCGGCAGAGCGAAACATTTTAAATGTTTAACTTATAGAGACCATGGAATTGACATGAAAACTGCTTCCACCATATATAAAAACCATATGCCGACCAATGATTGAGTATGCACATCCTCTGTATGCAAATTGTAGAGAATCAGTATTAAAAATACTACAAGTAGCTGAAACATCAACTCTACGAACAATAACAAGATTGAGACATCCCAGGAACCGGCTACACAACCCACCTAATAATCTCCTATACCAATTAGCCAAAGTAGAACCGATCAAACAGTGTATGAAAAAATTAAACAGAAAATTCATAAAGAGACTACACAACTTGAAGGATGTAACTGATCTAGCCCAAGACGATGTGCCTAGACAACCACAAAGAAAATTTCCCACATGCACACTATTGCAAAAACTGAATGTGTTAGATATTACGTAACTTATATTTGTATACTTTTTTTTTTTTTTTGTAAATGCTTACAGAATGTAACTGGAATTTATTATTGGCTGAAGGACTCAGGTCGATGGCCTTAAATACATTTATTATTATTATTATTAGTTTTATTTTATTTACAACCCTTTCATTTCACGAACGTTTGGACCTCCCCTTGTACATTCAGCCTCCATTTATCGCGTACAGGCTTTAGCCTCTGCGATTCATGTTTATGTAAAATAAACTATTATTATTATTATTTGAGTTTTGCTTGTACACTTTTTTTAGTTTTCATATATGACATTATGAATGTCAATAATTTTTCCTTGTTTGCCTTTTACGAAATCCAATTCTTTGTTATTCACACTTTACAAATATACACTGCGCAAAAAAATTAACGCACATTCTGAAAATCTCAATTTTAATGAAAGTTAACTCTACATTGACTTTATAACTTATTTTTTATTTTCTCTCGGAAAGGTTTTGAACGAAACAAGACATATTAAATGGAAGAAAAATTCAGGATTTCACCGAATCTTATGTGAAAGGAGAGAAATGAACAATTTTCAAAATACTTAAATGCTGATAAGTGATTTAATACTTGGTATTTCCACCCCTTGCGTTAATTACAGCTCGGCAACAACGGTGCATATTCAAAATGAGTGATCTTAAAATGTTCTGATTTAATCCTTCCCAGATTTCTCCGAGTTAGATTCTTAAGTCACTAGGAGTAGCTGGATGATTTTCAGAACTTCTCAGCCTTCTATTAAGGTTGTCCCAAACCTGCTCAATCGGATTGAGATCTGGACTTCTAGCTGGCCATTCCATTCGAGAGACTTCAACCTCTTCAAGATACTCCTGAACGATTCGCGCACGATTGCACTGAGCATATCTTTCATGTGGACGTCTGTATTCAAGGGAACGTCGATCACAATGGTAAAGGTACTCATCTGTGAAGAGAACTCTTTCCCAATCGGCCTCTTCCCAATGAATCTGCTCTCTCGCAAAATCCAAACCCTGGGGTAAAAGCTGGGCCTCTTGCCGCGACACAAGGCCTTGAATCATATTCTCTGAGGCGATTTCTTATTGTCTGAGTGCTAATTTGCACCCTATGAGTTTGCTCAAGCTGATTTTGAAAGAGGCGAGCGGTTGCAAACCGTTGTCTCAACGAAGAAACTTTCAAGTAAAGTTCTTGAATGGCAGTTGTTACCCGTGGTCTACCCTGTCCTGGTCTTCGGACATTCATACCTGTCTCCCTGAATCGCTGCAACATTCTGGACATACTTGTATGGGAAACTCCAAACCTTTCTGCAATTCTTGTGTATGTTCACCCTTCTCGCAAAACTACAGCTTGGGCACATTCCTCTTGGGTCAAATTGCGTGTTTCGCGTTGCATAGGGATCGAGTGTAGAAAATCAAACGACAGAAAAACTGTTGATCACTAGAATTGATCTAGAACAACTGATTTTAGAATGGAGCCAATACATTCAAAATCTGATTTATTGCTGCTGGGAAAAAACATCTGTATTGAAGAAAAACGTTAAAAGTGGATAACATATGCATGCATAATTCTGATAAAAATAATTATCATTGAGAACACCTTGTTGTAGAATAAATTTGATATTTCCATAATGAGCGTAATTTTTTTGCGCAGTGTATTATGATTTGAGTAAATTCTGAAATAATTGTAAAAAGTAAAGATAATGGTCATCAGCTGAAAATCGGAAAATTTCATTCTTGAAGTTTCATAATTCATAATAAATCAGCTTTTTCCATTGTAAAAGAAGAATGACAAGAATAGAAATATGAATAATTCCAGGTTTATTCCCTAAACAACCTGTGATGCCTCTACTGGAAAGTTATAGATTTCAAAGGGAGTTTGCATCAATGGAAGAACTTGAAAATATTAGTGGAGATTTAGATGCCATCCGTATTCAAAGTTTGTTGATTGCAGAAAGAATTTTAGGTTCTAATCATAAGGACACAATATTCAGGTGAGATCAGTTGATACAATGTTTAGATCAATAACTTTACAAGCCAGTAAGCAGGGTTCGAAAATATCATGATATTTATATAAATATCAAAATATCGGATATATATCGATATATATCCGATATATATCAACTTTCTGATATTTATTTTCACGAACAATTTTTCAAATTTTCCTTCAAAAAGTCAATAAATCAAACGTATTTAAAAGTTCATTTACCAAATTTATCAAAAAAACTAATCAAGATTCTAAAAAACATGAAACATTAAAAAAAAGTTAGTTGATAAATTTATAAAAAGTTCGTTATCCGGATTATTAAAAATTTCCTGTGCAGATGCAGTGTCCTCATCGCATATCAATCTCAAATTGCTCTTACATACTGCAAACTTCAGTTGTATACTTGAACGTGCTTTCTGTTCAAAAATTAAAAAAAAAAAAACAAAACAAGAGCACAATGAATAGGGCAATGATGATTTTACTGCGAAGTTATAACATCACCATCTGGATTTCCCGAAAATACGTTGCTTCTTCGATCGTACAAACGGTCGGTATGTCGGTATACATTGGTGACATTGGTGTGCTCTTAAATCGCAATTGATTATGAAATTTTTACGCACAGTCGCAAATTTTGGTAAATTTATAAATATCCTTGATATATATCAATCCTTATAAATATCGATATATATCATGATATATATCAGGATAAATATCGGCGATATATATCGGTCGAACCCTGCCAGTAAGTAATTCATTTGAATCATTGATATAGAAACCATGCTTTTTGTATACTTGTTAACTCATTTACTTCCTAATTTTGGGACAAAAATAGTCTTAGCCGATTCACTTGGCTGATGCATTGTCAGTTTGTCTGTAGATACGATAACTTTCAAAAGAAAAGGTCTAGCTACAGCAGTGGTTTTCAAACTTGATGTAACTACGCCTCCCTCGAAATTGTTTTATCAATTGGCGCCTCCCAGCCCCCATAAGATTTCATGAAATAAAAACTGATAAAATTCATTCATATGAACTAATGGAGAAAGATTACTTCATTATTGTTTTTAATGATACAGATGTGCTTGTCTTATAGCACAGAAAAATTAAACATTTATTTGAAAAATCGTTCACTGTGACTAATTTTCACGGCTCCCTTTAGACTAGTCCGCGCCTCCCATTTTGGAAAACGCTGAGCTACAGTATGTTTATGATCTGATGACGCCAGTAGAAGAGAGATAACTTGGTCTTGGTCTGTTTTTGACCACTGACCATCTGGCAGAACGCAAATTCCTCTGTTAAATCATAATCTAGCCCTATGAAGAAAGCCCAATTAAAAAATGTTATTCTATTCAAATTGACACTTGGCAGTTAGTTGTAAAATGACTAAAGGTTCATGCAAAAATATTTTCTCTATTTCAGTATCGTAATGAGTTCATTACAGTACTAAAAGTAGTGCTGTAATGAAACTCATTACAGCATTGTTTTCAGTTATATTTTTCGTTTTATGGTTGTCAGTACTGACCTCCGATCGCATCAAGTTTCGAATCAAATCAATTCAAATTCCGTGATCTGTCAAATTTCGTATGTCACACCAACTGCCAAGATACAAAACAAAAGTCACTATCTGAATTTTCATTTGAATTTCGAGAGTATTTCACAAAAATTGACTGAAATAGAGAAAATACCGTCTAATACTCGTTGCAGAAGGCAATTCCAACACTCATGCTATCGAAAACTCGCTCCTTCGTCGCTCGTTTTCGAACTTCGCATTCGTGTTGGAATAGGAGCTCATTCTGCAACTTGTTTTAGAATATACTATTTCAGTACACAAAAATAATCAAAAGAACGTTGTGTATATTTGTATACAGCAGAATATAAATTTAGCACTTTCCTAAAGTGGAAGTATCATCATCATAACCTTTTTTCATGTGTTGTTAATTTTCTTATGTATTTTCGTTTCTTCAGGAAAATTGTTCGAAAAGTGAAAAAAGATATTGGCTCAAGAAAAGTATATATATTTCAAATATATATAAAATATATTCTTTTGATTGAGATAGCTAAAATAATACAATACATATTGAAACAAAATAAATTTCATTCACATCGAGGTGAATTGTCATTTTTCATCTGAAAAACATTGAAGCTAAACATCTTTAGGTTCTGTATTTGAACAAGTAAGCAAAACTTCCTGCTTCAAGTCAATGCTTATTACAACTTTTTGATTAGCCTAAACAGCACTTTGTTTCTTCTGGAAATTCGGCGATCGTCGTTTATTTATTCTTGACAATGCCAGAAACTCGAACTGGCGAATCGTGATTCATGAAAAAATTATATCATTACAGACTAATGTATCGAGGCGCATCATATGCAGATATGGTTCGACATCAACATTGCATCCATCTATGGCGTAGAGCATTAGAAATACGAACTAAAAAAGATTCTATTCTTTATTCAGACACATGCTTTACTGCTCAAGCTCTTGTTAGATTAATGATTGATTTCAACGAAAAACATTTGCCTTCTGATGGAGCAGAAGCTCTTCAGAGATTTAAAGATATTTTTGAAACATATAAGCTGCTAACTGATGATATTGTAGGTATGTAAAAGTGAGTCTTGAATTTTCATCATGAACTGATTGGTTTTTTCTTCCAGACATAAGAAAATTACTGAACATTTGTCCAGTATACAAGAGACAAGCTGATTTTTTTGATAAAATACTAAGATGCATCACACATCTCATATTTTTACTAATAGAGAATGCGGATTCTAAGGAACAGAAAGATTTGGTAGAGGAACATGTTAAAGCTCTTGTACAAATTGATCCTAGAACTGTATCTTCACAAGACAGCTTACTCCATCTATGCGTTTCAAAGAATAACACCATTTGGTCAAGCTATTTCATAGATGAAGACCCAGTGGTGAGTGGTGTAATCTTTTTCTGCTATCTGGGATCCACATTTAGATTAGACTGATATTTACGTTGAATGATCAATAGAAAATTTGTCAAGTTACTTTTCTCATGCATGGTTACTTTTCCTTATGCAGTACTTAAGATGTCTTCATAGTAAACACTCAAGAAAAGGGTCCAAGGGTAACTTCGGTAAGAGATACTCAGTGGCCATTTCATAGAGCCAACTTCGAAATTCCTTACCCAAGTGAAAAATGGGTCTGGCAACATCTACTAATGCGCATAAAATTCAAGGCCACCATATACGTATAAACTCCTATACCGCTAGCATTGGCCCGTTTACCTGCATTCATTTGGAACAGCGATCACGTGGTACAATTGTACCCAGCTATGTACTGCGCATATTAACTCTAACTATTTCCAAATAGTTATATTCACATGTCAAATATATTTCGCAAGATGTAAAAAACGTAACCTCACTTTTTCTCTATTTGTCAAATTCTGAGTTTGCGCATGCGCAGATTGGGTCAACGGACATGGCAACTAGATTGCATCAATTTTATTTTCACGTTAGCATTATAGGGTTTAATAGGTATATGATTCACACTCATAGTCAAGGGTGAACTATGAATACTACCCTGAATACAGAAATAGAACTTTTCGATGATCCTGTCAGTCAAAACTGACGTTATTGTATATTTGGGAAAAAAATTCTTATTCTGTAAAATATTCTATTATGTTACAGACAATATTTCCTAGAAGAAAAGTTATGGAACTACTTTTGAGGAATGGCGCATCCGTTAAAGCTAAAAATAAAGATGGATCTACACCCCTCCATATAGCAACATTTTCTTGTAGGGATCAAGTTAACCCCACAAGGGTAAGAATTCAAATGTACATATGCATAATGAAAAGAATGATTTAAAAAGTTTAATTATTGTATTACTATAAGAGAACTCATTGTGAAATATCATTGTCCACATTATCTTAATTGCTTGTGAACAGTGGCGTAGCAGAGGGCCCCGCAGACCCCAAGTGCGGGGGGCCCCCCGAGCCAAAGGAAAGCTTCGAATGGGGCCCCAATAACTATTGAACTTGAAAATTCGCACCCTGTGCCACCCTATTTTTAAGAGTTTTTTATAAAGCATAAAGCTTTTCGGCATTGCTCTTTGAACGTCGCCACATGATCGTTTTATTAGGGGCTCGGCGGCTTATTTCACGTAATGTTCTTCAGGCGCCTTATCTCCTATTGAAGAAATTATTGTCAATTCTCCAACCCGGACATTTTTATGAAGAAGGGAAAAATATTATGAAATCTTTTTATTTCCATTCTAGTAGTGAGAGATACAAGTATAACAAGTGTTTGAATGCGAAACCACGTTGTGAGCTTACATTCAAAGACAAAGTTGTCAATATACTGACTTTTTTAGTGCTTTTATTTTCAGGATTACAATTTCGTTGAAGGTTAGTTCTAGAACTGATTGCGTAGCTTATTTATACTTATAATTATATTAAAAAGAGTTATTGAATGCGCAAATTTAAAACGGCAGTTTGAATATATTAATTTTTCAGATATTAGAAAAAATTAAAACAACAGAGAGAAAAAATGCATTTTGTAAGCAACGAAAGGTTTTTAAATATTTTAATAAGCCAATGCCTGAGTCTCATTGAATTATTCAGCCCAGTGGCATAGCAGGCATTGAATGGGGCTTATCTATTTCATTCTATTGAACTTGCCGACTCGTTATCTTTTTCTGATGCGTCCAGGCTATAGCCTGGACGCATAAAACTAAAACAATGCTTTTCGGGTATCTCTTTTAATATCGCCAAATGCTCGTTTTGTTAGGCTTAAAATAATAAAGAAGTATCTTAGGAATTTAATATCACAAACTCGTCTATCAGACTTTCAAGCCTACTTCAGGTTGGAACATGAAGCTTGGACATCGACAAGTTGATAAATATGTTTGAACAAAAAAATTAGAAAAGATTAATGAACTTTTGTTAAATGATTTTTCAAGTTCTTCATAATATTGATTTATCCTAATAATTTTTATATCAGAATCTATATTATTTTGTTCGGAAATTCTTGTTATTCAATATTATATATATATGTATTATTTTTTCAAATTTTCTGTGATATTTCTCTTTGAAAAACGTCAGGGGAAACTTTATATACATAAAATAGATCTTATGGAGGGGGCCCAAAATTTTGTGCTACGCCACTGCTTGTGAATGTGTTTGTACACATTATTATAATCTTTGATTAATTTTTTTCCCGATTTCACTCAGATCACATCATTCAGAATAATTTAAGTTTACCTTTGGTAGCACTTATGGTTGACTAATATATCCTATGAATTTTTTTTCTAGCATATCAAGTTATTACTTGAATATGGTGCCCATTTGGATCAACCTAACAGAAGGGGAATGATACCAACTCCTGCCATCATGGAACATAATTGTAATACCACTTCACCCATTGCAATTCTTGATTATGTGAGTTTGAAGTGTTTATGTGCATCAACTATTTCCAAGCATAATGTCCCATACAAGAATCAAATACCTAGAGCTTTGGAAGAATTCATGCATTTACATGAACCTACATGAAGATTGTTTGCACCATGAAGTTGTAAATAAAATATTGATTTATCTTATTGCAATTGACATTAGAGATTTTAATGAAATTAATAGCGACCTATTAAATTAAACAAATAAATATTTCAATAAATTGTTGTGAATCAAACGTAGCAAGGGACTGCCATTACTCAGAGTACAGACTGTAATTAGTTAATTACAAGTTTCAAATTTTAACAGATGGTTGTACAAGCTGGTCAACACATATCTTGAGATGTAGCAACTTGACTTCCTGGACTTGTTGATACTTATTCAATCTTTTAATAAAGAACATTTTTTGAAAATAGGTCATAAAATACTTCCCAAGATATGCATATTTCCGATTATACTGTACTTTAGTGCAATAAACAAAATTTTATTTTAATGCTTATTTTATTTTGAAACCAAATGCATGAAAATTTCTATTTGTGAAAAAAAGAAATAGAACAAAAAGAGCTTCCTGAATATATACTATTGTAGGAAAAATATAGTTCATAATGAAATTCAAGGTTCCATGAAATATAGAAACTAAAAATATTACTTTGATAGTTTATTGGTTAAAATACCCATTCCAACATTAAAACACAAGAATTTACAAATTTGCATAAAAAGCAATTGCAATTATAAATTTTATTCAAATTATGAAAAAAGTTATAATTCCTTTTTTGCCTAATAAAATGAACAATGAATATATTATTAGGTATATAATAGATAAAATATCAGTTGGACTTCAGCGACGTTTCTGCACTCTGGACCAACCATCAGCATCTTCTTGTGTTTTTTCTGGTTGTTCACGAGCTGAAGAGAGAAAATTTAAAATAATACAGCTGCTATTACATTGAAGGCAGATAGCAAAATTTAATTTTAAACAAAAGAACTCTTCACAGATAATGTTTTTCATATTAGTTGATAGTTTAAAAGGAGTTACAGTCCACTGCGACCTTATGGTCTATTGTGCCCTCTGACAAAGCTTTACAGCTCTCCTTCCAGTCCCAGAGATCTTATGAAATCCAATATCTCAGAAGGCTTCAGTGAGGCTAATTCCTCACTCCTACAGGTCTCTTGGCCAAAGCATTGTTTTCTTTGGCTTACAATGAAAAAGCATTCTGTGACTAGGTGAATAGAAGTTTCTTCCTCCTCCTCACAGAATCTACACTCGTCAGTGTCCGCTACGCCCATTCTCAGCAAGTGCTTTCTGAGGCAACAATGCCCTGTAAGAAAGCCAGTGAGGAGGTTCTTACTGAGATCCAAATATCTTTTGGATATTGCAGTTTCAAAATTCCGAAGAAACTTTTTGGAGTGATCCAACCCGGGGAGATTCTGCCAGAGTGTTTATCTTTCAGTTTTCTCCTTCTCCAGAAACTCTTTCTTATAGGTACATTTTCCTATACCACAGAAAGGTTCTGGGCCAGTGAATGGTTTCCGAGCCCTCTCTGGTAAGTTTGTTGGCCTCTTCGTTACCTGTGATTCCCGAATGACCAGGAACCCAGATCAAAGAGACCTTATTTTTCTTGCCTACCTCATTGAGTTTGATCCGGCATTCCCATGTCGACTTTGAGTCGATGATATAGGAGTTCAGTGGTTCAATAGCAGCTTGACTATCTGAGTGAATAGCTATGTGCAATTCTGATAGTTTCTCTCTAGATGAATGTCTAGACATATTTCGATTGCTAATATTTCTGCTTGCAGAATACTCACACAGGAGCCTAACGATAGTGCACACTTGACTTTGGCCCCGTGAACCCCAGCACCAGCTCCCTTGTTGATTTTAGAACCATCTGTATACCATTTAACAGTATTTTCTTTGAAATTTTGGTAGGTGTATTCCCGCTCCCATTCCTCTTTTTGCATAGCATTGTACTGAAGTTTTTCTCAGTACTTACTTTCTTGACCATTACATCACTAGGAAGGTTCGCAGATAAGCTCCAGACTCTCTGACACCTAATTCTCTCATTACCTGCGCCTTCTCTAGATAGTCTGAGGATGGCCTCATGGGCCATCCTGTCAATCACCAGATTTTTATATTAGCTGGGAATGTTTAAACCTAATAATAATTTATTCAACACAGGTCTATATTATTTCTTGATGTCATTATTCGAGTGTAGTTCCTAGGTTGTTTGAGGCTTTTGCGGCCATCGTTCCATTTGTCATAGTCCAAGAGCTAGTGAACCCTCCAAGTAATGGTTTGTCTGTAAGGCTAGAAATTCTTATAGTGGTAGTTCAAAGCATGCTAAGGACGGAAATTGCCTGGCACCCCTGCACGTCATCAACCTATATCTTTGAAAGTGTAAAAAAATTTTAAAAATAAACTTGTTCCTGTAAGTTTGAATTTTTCATACGATTTTGCTCATTCATTGTAAAGTTAAAAAAAAAATTGATAGGCGATTTCGATGAGCACAAGTACCTGCCAGGCGAATCGAAAAGGGTGTAACATATGAACAAAAATGAACTTATTTCTGTAAGGCTGAAATTTATACAGGGTGAGTCTTTGACTTGTACATATATTTTAACGGGACATTCCTAAGGTCAAAAGAAACACTTTTTGTCTCTTCCATTTTTTCCCATTCGGCTCGGTTACAAAGATACAGGCTGTTGAAAATCATAAGAAAATGTAATTTTCGAATATATCTGGTGAACGATTTCATCGAATGAAATTATTTTCAGAATATAGGTTCTCATTAATGTGGCAAATCTTTTACGAATACAAAATTTAACTCACATGTTTTATTTTTTTTGGTTATGACCAATATATACCATTTCATTCCATAATTATAGCAGAAATTCTATGATAAGAATCCTTGGAAGTGAGTTGAATGCCATTTAATGAATATTTGGCCATTTTGGAAAACAAAAGTATTTTTCGTGAAATGCGCACTCTTCGAGTAATTAATGATCTTAAAAAATTCATATCAGCGAAATTAAAAAAATTGGTTACTTCGGCTGAATATTATTCTGTTCAGAAGATTCGCAGAATTAAATTTCTGCTACATTTTCTCAAAGGTTCAGGTGGTAGATCAAATGCTCGGAAAAATTTTAGTGTCATATTTCCAGGGGAGGCATAGCTCATTGTGAAAGTTTAAGATGGCTATATCTTTTTATCTAGACTGAATCAGAAAAAATGCTGTACGAAAAAAGTATTTCTTTTGACCTCAACAATCTATGGTTTGAATATATGTACAAGTCAAAGACTCACCCTGTATATGTGTTCCTCTGAGGGTATGAAAAAATAAGTTTTATTATTATGGTGCAGTTGTTTCAAGCATAGTACACTGTGTCCCAAATTGGTAGAGACTGCATTGTATCTCAGCTTTTATTGAAGATAGAGACATGTGGTTTTCGGGACCATGTGTCACTTTTTTATAAAACTTTTAATTACACAAACAGTAATAATCCAACTACTTTTGTTTCTGGAATACAGGGCGAAAACTAAAATGTGCACATTTCGAAAATGTTATTATTTCACGGGCCCTCTATAAGAAAGAAAAAATGAAAACTGCTTATAATGATATTTTTACGTAGAAGGCAGTGGCGAAAAAAAATTTATTATTGTTTATATTTTACACCCTTTTCGAGTCGCCTGGCAGGTACTTGTCCTCGTCGAAATCGGCTGTCAAGCTTACAGGAACAAGTTTATTTTTTTACACTTTCAAAGATATAGGGGTAGATGACGTGCAGGGGTGAGGGGTGCCAGGAGATGGTTTACGTTCTCAGCATGCTATGAATTATCACTATAAGAATTTTTAGCCTTACAGACAAACTGTTACTCGGAGGGTTCACTAGCTCTCTTACTATTAGTATGAGTGTCTGGCATCTTCAAGAATTATTCTTTCAGGAGTTGTTTACGCTGAATTGATCATATTCAGGCAGATGAACGATGATGGTGACATGCCCGAGAAAACAAGTGACATAGTAGTTCCTAGGTATTGATTTTTAGTTACAGTATTAAACTTCGAAATAATAATAATAATTTGTGTCCAACTACAATAGTCATTGAAGATTTCCCTACCTTTTTCCTTTGGTGGAGCATCTTTATCATCACCCCCACCTCTTTTATTCTGATCATCACCACCTTGTTTTCTATTATTTCTCCAATCTGAGCTATCACGCTCTTTGGGAGCGTCCCCATTTCGAGGTCCATCACGTTCCCTGTTTATTCCTTTACTGGGAGGACGATAGGTTGAGGTAGCTTGTTCATCATCTGCTCTACGGATATTCCTCCAAGAACTCATATCTTTCGGACCATCATCTTTTTCACGAGGCTCCCTATCTTCCCTGCGTCTGTCAGGTGGGCCGGTCCTCCAGACACCACCACCAACACGACCTTCCTCTTTATTATCATCTGGACGACGAAATTCTCTCTAGGACGTTCATCACGTTCTGCAATTTTATTTACAAATAAGAATAAAAATGGTTAACTTCACTACTGAAGACGGTATGAAAATTATAATCTTACTTGGTTCACTCCTGCCGAAGGAAGGTTTATCATCATCTCTTTTTGGAGGTGGCCCCCTCGAAGTTCTCCATCCAGATGAGGAAGTGGATGTTTCAGATGAACGAGAAGGTTCTTCACTTCTAAAGAATTCTGAAGAAAGAAATATTTGAGTCCAGAATGAAGGTTTATGTGAATAGAAAGAAAATAATTTTAAAATTTTGAATTAGTCAACTTGCTTACTTGGTTTATAAACATCTTTCTTTGTATCATCAGAAGGTGCTGGAGGTTTAGCATCTGCTCGTCTCCATGATGATCCAGTATCAGTTGTCTCTGTTTCTACAACTGATTTTGGTTTATCTTCGCGGTCAGTAATGGGTTTTTTCTCGGCATCATTTTCTTGTTCTGCAGTTGGTGGTTTCCTATCAATATCCTTTTCACGATCTGATACTAGTGGTCTTCTTTCTGAATCTCTTTCCCGCTCAAATAGGGGCTTTCTCTCAGAACTTGCATCAGTAGGTGGTCTCCTGTCCATGTTCCTTCTGTCATCTCTTCTATCACTATCTCTGGACATTGCGCTAGCTTTACTTCGCCAATTATCTTTTCCTCCTTTAGATGAAATGAATGTTTTAGATAACATATTATTTGAAGAATTTTGAACTAACCTTTTACTTGCTCAGCCAACTGTTCCCTCTCTGCCCTCAACTTCCGTTCAATCTCCTCATCCCTAGCTCTCTGTTTAGCAGCAACCCTTTCCAACATTTCATTCGTCTCTCTCTCTTTCCTCTCTTTTTCTTCCTTTTCAATTCTTTCACGTTCCTCCTTCTCTTTACGAGCAATTTCTTCCAATCTTTGTCGTTCTTCTTCTTCCTTTCGTTTCTGTTCCTCACGTTTTTTCTGTTCATACTTTTCTTTTTCTTTTAGCCTGACGATTAATTTCAATTAAAAAATTTTCAAGGAACAAAAACATTAAGAAATAGACAATAATGTGGCATAATGATTTTTCAAAATGTCTAATAATTGTAAATATTAATGATATATATGATTTTCAATTTGGGCAATAGTAAATTCAAAGGTTAAAAAGAGTAGCGTAAGCTTAACTTCTTGTATTGCTTACAATACAAAATAAAAGCCCTTTATTATTAATATGAACTACTTCTCATATCATGAAAAGTAAAAAAAAGGAAGAATCAGAACTGAATACTAATAATGATAAACATTAAGCATTTATAAGTGTATACAACAAATACAACAATAACTTTGTATGAACTAGAGAATTCTAACATACCAATGTATGCGCCTATCTTCTTTACGTTCTACCTTCCTTCTCTGCAGGCGCTTCTTTCGTTCCTGTGCTAAGAGTGTCTCAAAATCTTTAAGTTTGTCCTCATAAACAATATTCCTCTCTTTTTTGAGTTTTTCTAGGAAAGCATCCTTGAACAAATACAAAAAAAAAATTAAAGATAACTGTAGACTCTACGTTTGCACATCCATTTATTCATTCAATATGTGACAGAAGTCCCCCAATCGAAACTCAAAAGGAGTTAGGCTCAGCAGTTATGCTATTTGTCCAGAATCAAGTAAATTATAAAAATTATGCGCTTCTTAAATGGTCTCCTGAATCAATTGAAATCAGAGAAAAAAAATAACAAAATATTAAGAAACTAAAATCCAAAAACAAAAATGGGAGAGAAAAGAGCTTCAACAAGTTTTAACTGTTTTCAAATATTTTATAAGATAAAAAAGTTTTAGCATATTTTCAAAATCGACAAAATATCAAAATTTAGTTTTATCTCCAAAACAAAGATATGGTGAAACGGTTTCCACTAATGATGTTTCCACGAAAATTAAGCCCAGGACTTATTTCAACGTTTTCACCTATCTCGTCTAGAAGTACCAAACTGCGAAAATCAAGAAATTTGGGATACCCTGTACATATTTGAGATGCATTTCAAAACCAAATTTGATTTGAAAAATGTTCATGTTCTTCAAATTTCACTCCACACATCTCAAAAATTTCATGTAGTAACTGGGATTTAACATTACGATGAACATATCATTGCCTCCCTCTCAAGTTTAACCATCTGTTAAAATTACTAAAAACTTTCTGAAAATGAGCGCAGAAAACAAATAGGGGTGTTATAATAAATACGTTTCCTTGCAATGTTGATCAACCCTAAAATGACTGAAGTACTTGAATATGAATGCTATTCCAAGTAAAATCCGTTTATGCTCTGGAAATCAGTTTTTTCTGAGCTGTTTTTTTTGACAAGTATAAAATCTGAATTTGGACATAGTTCTGATAAAACCTCATCAGAATATGGAATAGAATTGAGTTTCTTTAATTTAGGAACAAAGATAAAACCATAAATTTTTAAAAACTGCAGTAAGAATAAACTATAGCTTCAAACATTCCATTGATATATGAATCGATTTCAAGCGAATAACCGGTTATCATTGGTAATTACCAACTGCATTCAAGCGCTTTTGGTCATTCAGACAGGTCATTCATTTGAGTAAGGGCTAAAACCAAAGGAATAACCAACAATAACTGCGGTATTCACCGGTTATTCGCTTGAAATCGATTATAATTATTTTACCTTATCAGGTTTCATTCTCAAAAGCCTATCCCTGGTTTCAACAGCTAATTTTCTTTCTTCTATAGCAGCAGCAATTCTCTCCTTTTCCTGCTGTTCCCAGAAACTTTGATCTTGCTGTTGTCTTTCTTTAATAGAAGCCTGAAGTAGAGGTATTTCTTCCAGTCGCTTAGCTCTCTCAAAGTAGTCTACTTTCTTCTCTTGTGATTTCAATTTTGCCTGTAATTCCCTTCTTTCCTTCTGAAGTTCTTCTGCCTCCTTGGCTGCTATTTGATCTGCATCCAATTTCTTAATATCCTAGATTGGGTCAAATAAAATTTAGAAAAATTATGAATATTGAAATAAAGAATTGCACTTACATCTTCGTCCATTTTCTTGAGCATTTTTTGTCCATGTCCAGTTTGGCTGATTTGCTGTAGTTTTTCTTTCAAATGTCTATCTTTAATTTGTTGAATTTCATTAAGGGCTCGTTTACGCTCTCTCTCTTCCCTTTCATGCTCCAAACGTTTTTGTTCAGCTAATTGATTCTGCCTCTGAATTTCTTCTAATCTTCTCTGTTCCTCTTCTTCTCTGACTGTATTCAATCTTTCTATGTACTCTTTGCGATCTTCAATTATTTTATGACGTTGCAAGATCTTCTGATGTTCTCGTACTTTGTTTTCATGATAATTTTGAACCATAATGGTTCGCAGCCTATCTCTTTCACTCTTCTTGCGCTGTGGATTGATAACACCCATTGCTTGATGCAAAACAATGGACATGTTCACCAATTGATTACGAATTTGTTCACTAGGCATCACTTGAAGTGTTGGGCCCTCAGGCTTTTCTTCACGCTGGCTTTCACTAAGATCTATACCAAAGTGAACACATCTTTTGCCTGAAAATTTTGATATTATGTTTTTTTTTCTTGAGTTTCTTTTCAGGATTTATTAAGTCAAACTTGGTAACTTTTTCCCACCATCTTACTTCATATGGCCAAAGGAAAAAGGTTCTACCGTTTTCTTGTTTGACCTATCAAAACAATGCTTCCTTCTCAGTTATTACAATCAAATTAAGTTCTTTTTTGATTTCTTTCAAACACATGATATACATATTATATTTTTGATTCAACTTTTTTGTTGCAACAAAAACATGTATTTTCTGAAGAATGATTTGAACACTTCGGCCTTAAGAAGTTTACTAGTGAGGAAATAATTTTTCTTTCAAAATTTTCATCAGTTATAATAAGTTTCTTGAAAAATAACAAGACCTAACCTAAGGTGATTTTAAAAAGGAAAATCTCAAATATGACAATAACTTCTATGAGTAGAACAGAAAAGCAAATTGAACTTCAAGCTATACACTGAAATAGTATATTTGAAACCTAAATTTTTCCAAAAATAAATTCACTCACCATGGTCTATTCGAATCTGCATATCATTGTAACGAACACAGTTTACCAGCAATCTTTCCATGTGGAAAGGGGTGCTAAATTGTGACAATTCAATCAAGCGATCGAATTCGATAGTCTGATATACTTGTGCCACCTGCCTCACAAGTCTTACTAAAGTTACATCTTGCAGAGGTTGGATGTACTGTTGAAGCTGGGAGTTCTCTTCCTGCATTATAGATTTGATGACGGACTGAACTCTTGTGCAGAGAAGCAAGGGATGGAATTCGACTTCCAACCAATTGTACAGATTTTGAAGTTGTGTTGTGGCAAGAGCAACAACATTTACTCGTACCTATATATTTAAAAGTTATTTAATGAATATGTTGAATCCTCTTCGAATGATTACTGAATTACTTACTAAGTCTCTCAACAAGCTAGCTCTGGTGGGAGGTTGGAAAAGTCCAAGCAAAACAGCCAATTTTTGAGCTTTCTCTAATGGAGATTTATCAGTCTCAATAAATCTATCAAATTCGGGATGTGCTGAGGGAAGGGGTATTGATAGAGTAGCAAGTAAAACTCTACAGGCCATCCTGAAAAATAATTTTGATATTTGATAAGGTATAAAATTATAAAAAGTATTGAAATTTAGTTTTCATGAAAAACTGGCTCAGCAAGAGTAAGAGATCAAATGATTTAAATTGAAGCGAAGAGAATGGTTCATACCTTTGCAATTCTTCAGGGGTGATGTTTTTTTTCATTTCTTTTGATAATTGGAAAAGTTTAATCAGTGCTGCAGCATGAAACAGGTAATTTCCAGCTTTCCAGAAAACCATTGCCAATTTTTGATAGTAATTCGCCATTGTTTTGGGCACTGGCATCTTCTTTGAAATATTCATCAAGTTATGAATATCCTCAATGGCCTTATAAGCTTCCTAAAAGGGTAGAAGAATCATGAGAAAATGAAGTTTTCCAGATAAAATGTTAATCAAGACAGAATTTTTTTTATGTAAAAAGTCTCTTTAATAATTTGATTCAATTTATTCAACTACCACATATTGGAGTTCGATAATATTATGTACTTTAATTGAGATTAGAGGAGCCTGTCAAAATCAACCATAAATTGGAAAAACATGATGTATCTCTGATTTTTTTTATTATGCTCTTAGGATTCATTACAGCAATGTCACCTGTTCTTTCAAGCATTTAGACCGTCGTCGTGAATTAGTTCTCGACGTTTCGCCAGTTCCGAGTGTCTAGCATCTTCAGGAGTTATTTTTCAGAAAATGCCTGAGAATACTCAGGTAGGTGACAAGTTTGTAACTCTCAGAAAGATGTGCCGAATTACTTCACTTTGAAATAGGACAGTTGTTGAATCATTAATATTATATCTTTTTGAACTGAGATTACGTCGAAACCATTGATCTAATGAGTAGAGCTTGAGGAATATCTTTTGTAAGCAACTTAATTAGCTTTAAATTAAGCTCAAAGCTCAAAGGACAATGGTCATCATGATTCTTTCAAAATCTTAAAAAAACCCATGCAGGATAATATCCCATTTTTCTAGAAATGATCCATAATCATATGTAGGCTGCGCTCGCTGAATAATTTATGTGTTTTCTGTATTGAACATTTTCTTAATTTACTTTTGTAGTGTCCTTATGATTATTTTGATTCTTGTTTTTTTCGGGTTTGTAGATGAAAACCTCGAGCGTTATCAATTTGAATAATAATAATGTCAATATTGATGTATGATTTTTAATAAATGTTTGTAACAACTGGAATATTTTCAAAGTGAATTCTGCATTGAGTTGACCTACAGAGCACCAGTCGAGCTAAATTTGTCACAAATTAATGCTCTTGAAAACAGAAGATAATAGTTTTTGTTGAAAAATGGATGGACCAGAAGATATAGAGCAGAATCTGAAACAAGTCCAAAAATTTTTCCGAAACTTTTTGAGCATAGTAAACTTGGCTGTACATAGCCTCGGTGGGTCCAACAACATATTAAAAATCAAAGGTGCAGTATGTTTTTCTGATTTTGTGTGTATAAAGTGTGGCATAAAGTGCACTTGGTCTAATAAAAATTGTTCTAAACATTCTATTTGACATTGAGAAAGTCTTCCAGGCTCATTGGCGGTGATATATAAGGAATTATTTCACCCAAAGCTTCGCCTACAACAGCGGTAGGCAACTTCAGAAGATGCCTGTGTAAGACTTAGTCCATATTATATATAACAGTGCTTTATTGCAAATGCAATTGGCCGTTGACTGAGGTCCTTCAGCCTCCATATTATATAATATTAAATAAAGACATATTTTTCGTCTGACTCACCTGCCATAATTCCATCTGTATGGCAAAATCCAATTGATGCAGCCTAGTTTCTAAATTAAGTTGTTGTGTCTCTGGTTTTGATATGCTAACGTTAGCTACCTGAGTGGGTAGCTTGCAAATATCATCTAAATGCTTTCTTAGTTTATCACACAACTTTCTGAACTCTGTCTTCCTATTGTATTTAAGACAAAATTGAAAAGCCATTCTAGCAATATCATGATACAAATTTTCCACATGAGCGTTAGTTCTCAGGAGCTCTAAACACTGGCAGTAAGATTCCCATAGAAATTTAACCCATGGTGTTAAAATAGTTCTATCAGAACGATCTTGGGCATCTTCACCAGATACGGCACTGAAATTTCAGAAGAGTTGTATACCAATTTAAATAAATTTTGAAAATCGCAAGAAATTAAGAGGTTTTGAGAGAAAAATATATTGAAATGACTTTTTAAGGTTGCATTTAAGTAGTTCTACTTCCACCGAATTAAGTAGACGTTCTTCAATAATGTACTAATCAATTCATATTTAGAATGGCAACACCAAATAGCCATAAACAAATATCTCAACCTAAATTCAGTTGAGGAATTTTCAAATATAGATATTGTGATATAAACACACCATAATCAATATTTCCATTTTGCAAAAAGAAATTGTGTAACAAAATATTTTAATTGCTCAAATAATGAAAATATTGATTACCTCAAGAGTATACTTTCAGGGGTAGCCAAGTTGTCTAAGTCATCGATGTCGATGACTGCTTGCGCTGACTGCTCTCGAGCATTCTCAGTTCTCTCTTCAGCCATGCGAAGGTACCCTCGTATTACATTTTCGAGGGAACCTACATTGACAGATTGAAACAAATTTCTATACTGGAAAAGACCTTCTTTTGCTATATGTGACTTCTTGAGGTCTACACAAAGTTCTAGATAGCTGAACATAATCGGTTCCAGAACCGACTCCGACCAGTTGTAAGCCCATTTCTTATTCCTGAAGACCTCCTGTAGAGTATCCAGAGCCCTAGCCGGTTTCCCGACTCCGATGAATTCTGAAATTTGCAAATACCGATGAAGTCATTGCGGTTAATCAGTTGTCATATCATATGTTAAATATACCAGCATGTTCAACTTACCATTAGCTCTCTTGAGAGCATTTTCCGGTCTTTGACCGTATCGAGCCATATTTGTAGATTACTATTGAGATCTTAATAACATCAATATTAGAAAATCCCGGAAATTCGGTAAATTGCCACGTTTAGAATCCGCACGTTTCCCTTGGAGGAAAAAGGATTCAATATGGATGCGGGAGTCACTGAGTCACAGAAATATATGCAATTGTGCACAGAAACAAACTATCCATTGATTACTGAAAAATTCTCTAGTTATATAATGTATTCAGTTATTTAATACCAATTTTATATGTATTGTAGGTATTTAAACATAATATTTCTTGTATTATTTACCATGTACTTTACACTATTTTCTTTGTGATTTTCACCATAGAATTATATAATAGACAGTATGTCTATGGTATGACCACAGAGTACTAATAATATTTATTATTAGTCTTTGGCTATGACACAGAATATCTATCCCTAGGATAAAATTTTGTGGCTATGAAATTATCAAAAATCGAAGATAGTAAAGAAGAAAAATTTTCAAATAAAAGCAAACATGCTGATTCGTTTCAAAAATTTCACTGAAGAAATTTTCAACTGAATCTATCCAAGTGTGGTTAGAAATTTTTTATTGAATCAAATAGATTTTTTGGGTTCCGATTCAGAATTCTTGGAACAAATAATAATTTTTTTAGTGCTCATACAGCTACGAAAAATTTTCATATCATACCTACTTTTAATATCTAGGGTATATTCTCAGAATTAGATACAGACAGCTTATCAATTATTTTTTTTGCAAACTTCAAAAAAAATATATTTCACAAAAGAAACCTAATTTGGAAATTATTACAAAAAGAACATCAACCTAGATATTTAAGCCTGATAGATGATGAAAATTATATTTCTTCAGACATTTTCACTATAATTTTTTTCCCATAATAAAAATTTATATCAAGCAATTGAAAACCGGAAATAATTGGTAGCCATATTGGTAGACCTTCGCGAACGCCTCAATATTTCACTCCATTCCTTACTTATTCAATGATGAGCCTATGCGCTGAGAGGATCTTCTGCGGGTAAATACTGTCCATTTGAAATTTGAATCATTCTCCTAGCATAAAATTTCAAAAGCTATAAACCGATCGAGCACTATTGACTCGCAATATATTGTGAAAGCTCTTCCAACTCCAGGGGAGTTTCCTCCACAAGTAAAATATTATAAGAATGGTGTGGTGGCTATGACAAAGCTGTTATAACTTCTATTGGGAATCAGTTTTTTTTCTTTATATTCGTGATATAAAAAGATTGTTTCTTACACAGGTGTTCTATATGTGTAGTACATACTACTTTGGTTGTTGCCAGAATATAGATCAAGCAATTTTGTACCTTCTTTAGATGGGATGGTATAGTATCTAATCAAAGTAAATATCCGATCAGTTGGTCTTATCACAAGATAAATTAATGCAATTTTGTTATTGTGAACCATCAGAATCTTTTCTTTGTACCAGTTAACAAAGCTTTTCAAAAGCAGCTAACACATCGTTTGGAGTTTTTTAAAAATGAGATCCAGCTGGTAACGCCATTTTGGAATCATCAGGGAACAAAATATTTTTCATTGACGAGGACGATTCTCTGAGTTTTGAGAAGTCATGTGCAAAAATAGAAGCGACCCAAGGATAGATCCCTGAGACACTCCCAATTTGACAGCATACACAGTAGATGTTGAGTTCTAGACCTTAACGAATGTGGGTCTCCCCTAGAGATAATTTGAGAGCCAATCCAATAACACGCCTGGGAATACTAGGGAAAAATAGGCCAGCAACATATTAATAAAGATAGTCTGTTCAGATCTCCAGAAGAAACAATATATCAAACAACATAAGAAGTTTGAGATTAATACATCCATTCTTGATATAATCAATGTTCATATCTGCTCAAAAAAAAACATTACATATATCAATTCACTGACTCTGAACAAAAACTTGAGCTGTATGAAAGTATGTCCAGTAATACCTCAATATTGATGGAACAGGGTCGATAAACACTTAGAAGGCCTATCTACTCTCAATCAATTATCACCACTATAGTTCCACTAACTTTAAAATGAAAGAGATGACACGCTTTGTATTGTCACATTATTATTTACGTGATTTATTGAACCCCCATGTGCTCAATCAGGTAGGCAGTAATAATCGGCCAAAAAATAACCAGAACTTACCATTGCATTCAGAGAAGAATTGAAAATGAAAACTATGGAGGAAATAGCACTTCAAGAGATAGAGAAAATGGCTTAAAGAATGAAAGAAAATGAATAATAAAAACGTTCAAATTGAAAGTGAACTTAATAACTCAAAAATCCTGTTAGAAAAACTGACAAAAGAGCGTATATGTACGGGGTATCCCAAATTGCTTGATTTCGACTGTTTTAGCTACTTCTGGATTAAATAGGTAAAAACTTCGAAAGGTGTCCTGGGCTCGATTTTCGTGAAAAACCATTAGTGAAGACCGTTTTACGATATCTTTATTTTTTTTTAACTTTTTTATTTACGAAAATATCTGAAAACGATTAGAACTTTCTAGAAGCGCTTTTTCACCGGAAATAAAAAACTATATTAAATTTTTTCTCCTGGAAAAAAACACTTTTTTATTTTAAATATGAATACATTTTTTTCTCATCTATTATCATGAAAAAAAATTAAAATAAGGAATTATTCCCAGTGAAAATGTGCTTGTTGAAGTTTTTATCTTTTTCAGATATTTTCGAAAATGAAAAGGTTATGGCACTTTTTCCAAATCGAAAAAATATCAAAATTTTGTTATATTTTCAAAACAAATGAAGATATCGAGAAACGGTTTTCACTACTCGTGTTTTCACGGAAATCGAGCCCAGGACTCCTCTCAACATTTTTACTTTTCTAGTCTAGAAATACCAGAAACTGCCAAAATCGAGCAATTTGGGATACCCAGTACATTTACAGTTCAACATACAAACTTGAACTGGAAATCAGACAAATAAAATAGTCCAGTCAGAGAGAGAGCAAAAATAAGACCACCTTTGAATACTATCTATCATTATGCTTCGATTTTGATGGAATTTTGGGCTCTACTTATTTACCTCCTACTTCAAAGTCTACCCTATGCCGATATATGCTTATTATTTTTCAGGGGTGAAAACTGTCCCTCATTACTAAAATTAAATAAAACTTGTAAAGTCAATAAAAGTAATGTTTGGGATTCAATAGCGTTTTATAAAACTGTATAAAGGTCTTCATATATTTTAAGACCGTATAATCCACCTATTTCAGCATGAAATGAGTAAAAATGGGGCATCCTTTTTTGTAGTTGCAAAATATCATTTTTAGTCATTCTTGTAGCGCTGGTGATTTGTGCATTCTTGTGGGCTGCAAATATCCATTTGTATTATTCCATCCCCAATCTATTGAAATGGGTGCTTTATTACTTGACCAAATTTTAATTTGGTAATAAGCTCTTAGCTCTTTTTTATGTGTGCTCGTCCAAAGCATCTGATGTAGGTACGAGTTTGAGTTTTAGAGGTTCGACTGTATTTTGGATTTTTTTTCAACATTTACATGCAGTGATAAAGAGAAACAGTCAAACTCGTATTTATTGCGCCAAAATAAAAAAAATTTTCGTTTTTTTTCATGGGCCCCTGCAGAATTTTTTCCCAGGGGGGGCAAAAAAATTTTGTTGAAAAACGATAAGGCGCATGCTTATTCAATTTCTTTCTATTTCTTCTTTTATATTTATGCATGAGCGCCCGCAGAATTTGTTAAAAATGATTAAGTTTTCCACCTCAACATTTTTTTAACATCAAATAAGGTGATATGTATAAGATAATACGGTAATTTCTAAACAAATCACAATCCATGAAAGAATATTTACAGGAAAATGAAATATAAATAATATGGAGAAAGGAATGAAATAAATTTTATGATTGCTAACAACTAAAGACAAATCAACCAGTAATAACGAAATAAAAAAAATATACATATACGCTCGATAAACTGATATTCATAAAAACCATATATGAATAATAATGGAATATGAAATATAGATTAAATGAAAAAAACCATAAATTCAAAACTAGAAACTCAGAGATTATTCGAAATAACACAACATAAATATATTATCAAAATTAATAAATTATAAAAAAATAAATAAAAAAGACATAACACACACAAAAATAATAATAATAATAATTCTGAGAATAAAATACCTGAATCGTAATACCACGAGTAGGAATATTTTATTCTGAACTAAAAACCAGCCTTCTGTTAGTCTGAAGAAATTCAATAGGAAAATAATTCCTATATTTTTCCTGGATTGTTTCTTTATCAGTACACGAGGAGTCAGTCTGCATTGATGTATAAAGGTGTATTTAGCACCCTATTATAGCGATCGTCATCGGCATTCGATCTCCTTTGGAAAAATTTTAGAATATCCATATTTTCCAAAGGTAAATTCATCATGTCATACAGATAAATATATAAAATATATATAGAAACATAAGTAAAATTGACTCTCAACAAACAAGAAAAAACAGTCTTCCGGGACTGCCGATAGAAGTGAAATCTCAGCAAGTTGTAAACTGTATCGTAGAACTATTCGGTTATTATTTTTGAATTAATTTTGGTTTACAAATAAGTATTTTTGATCAGGGATCAAGGAAGTTCAAATTAGTCATGAATACTTCCTTACAAATCAAAAATTATTCGGAAATAATAATCTAATAGATCGATGCTCTACGACACAATTCACGTGTTACTATTCTTTATGTAATGGTGTTAGTTTGTTTTCAGTTCTATCCGCAGACCCAAAAGACTGTCAAGTTTCGGATTTTTCACACTTCTAATCAATAATCTAAAATTATAATGGTTGAATCAGCTATGTAAATAATTAAGGAAGTTACCCTCGATAACACAATTTGGAGTCGAAGACACTAAAAACGACCCCCCTGGCCCACCCCTGCAGGCGCCCATGGTTTTTTTACAATTACCTTCATTTTGAAGATACCGTAACCATTCAAAAACTAGTTGAAAGGAAATTTGAAGGACTTTTAAACCATATTGATTAGGTACATAAATTCAAAATCTTCAGTTTTCAAAAGGTGAAGGGTTGAAGGGCGCAAGAAAGACGTTACTCGCCCTATCAAGCAACCTTAAAGTAGTGATATCTGTCAATTTTCATGGTACAGAAATGAGAAAAAATACAAAATTTTTGTTGCAAAAATCCCTACATTTTCGAACTGGATCATTCTTTTTGTATCTCTCATCATTTTCGACTTACACGGTGAAAAAGGTATATTTTCAAGAAAATTGCATTTTAAACCAGTCAAACTTTTTGAGCATATGGATAACAATAAAATAAAAGGTATTGCAGACGGAAAACAATCCGTTTCAATTCTGGTGAATGTGAGGTTCTGAAAGAGTCTTCCGGCTTATAGGTCGTGATCCATTAGGAATAATTTCACCTAACGTTTAGCCTACAACTGCGGTAGGCATCTTCAGAGGATTGTACCTCGAACGCTGAGTTTCTGATACTGTATCAGCGTTCGAATTTTAGAACGGTTTAGGCGGTGTTGGGAAACACCGACCTAGAAACTTGTTTTATATTATCCGGAATTAAATTCACTATTCCAACCATTTGTAGTTTTAAGGAAGTAAACAATATTTATTTTCTGTTTTTTATGATAGGGGCTAATAGTTTTATTACACAGGAATTACCTGAAGAAAATTCCTTTTTTTTATTATTATTTATTTTCTCATCTCATCCGCTAATAATAGTTTTCCTGAAAAATATCTTCGGTTATGAATCTATAATTACATTTCTGCGTTGTTAACCGCTCTCTTTAGATAATTATTCAATAGATTTTTTTTTGTAGATAAGAATTGATTCTTAAATAATCAAAACATTTGTAGATATTTTTATATTGTCGCAAAGAGGAAGTTGAATGAAAATGAAGACAGTTTAACTATATGGCTCCCGATTTGGGTACCTACCTAAGTATCTATCTATTAGGCTATTATAAATAATCACTGTACGCCACTGAGCGATTCCTAAAATTGTTTTCATATCCTCCTAGTTGTTGGGTACCATGGAAATCACATGTAGGTAGGTATGGCTATTTTCGATTTTACGGTGAATGGATATGACAATTGTTTTCACCTGGCTCACCTCGACCAACGGATACATGCGTACAGGTGCAAGTTTTTTAAGGTTATGGGCACGAAAATGGCGTACCCGCTGCAGAATTGACCATTGACTCATCGAGCTAAGCAGAAGTAGGTACCATCTGACACCTGTAAGGTCGATCGAAGAATTGGATTTTTTGATGATTTATATAAGTGGGTGTGTTCGAAAGTTGAAAATCAGTTTCGCAAAGAAGAAATCGTCATTTGGTGAAGATCTTGTTAATTTTAATATGGATATGAAGGTTTAGTGAAAATGGATAAGTGACCGAGTGTAGTTGGCGACTTCAATTCTGCGTTGAGATGAAAACTCCACTTTGTTCTTCGAATTTTTATAGATCGGTGAGTGAGCTTGATATTTTGAAGGGCGGAGAAATTTGATATTGAAGTTACCTATATGTGGACAGATATTGTGGTATACGCTTGAAATGACGACCGAATATGTTTCTTGAATTCTTTTCATTCTTCCATCTTGACCTACAGAAAAGTTTCCAGCTCCAGTATTTAATGTGAAGCAAATTATTCAGGAATTTCCCTTATATATAATCATACTTCATCTTATCGGAATTAATTGAGCCTTTGAATAAAGGTTAAATATGATTTTCATTTGAAGTTTTTCAATAGGTACTCAATTTGAGTTTATTCCAATTTAGATAAACGAAACTTTACCTAGCAGTATCAATATTATGGGAGTTGATCTCCTCTCTTGACTAATTATATTAACAGTGAGATTAACAAGTGAAACATTATATAGCTTGAGGTTCACAATTTCAAAATTGACTATGATTAACATTAGCAGATCATCTGGATCCAAATTATAGTAGTAGTAGGTACTCATAGTCTATACCTGAGTTGGAGGAAGGTCCATCAAATTTAAAGCGCCCTTAATTCTCCATTAAACGGAGTATCCATGGCTATACCGCCTATGGGTAGGTACTCCGTTTGAAGGGAGCATTAAGGGAGCTTTAAATTTATGAATGGACGTTCCTGCAACTCAGGGTATTTTTTTTTCGAACTTACCCAGGTGGGTCAAAAATGTGTACCGAGCTTTCTGGGGCTGTTAGTACATTGAAAAATAAGTATAGTTTGATGAATGAACTCATGGCCCTAAATGCATATTGGGGGAGATATTGAGAGAGATAAATCCTCCCAAAAAAAAATTCTGCGCATAATTTCTCAACGATGAATGCCACCAGATTGAAATTTCGTGTATAAATGTATATTGGAAAAATACATAACCTCTTACAGCAGCATTTGCATTTCCGAAAATCAGTTTTTTCAGAGAATGAATATAACCTGCCATTTCTTAAAATCCACGTAACAATTTGAATAAACAGAAAAAAATTAACTACATCAATAATATTGATGAAATGAAATGAAATAGTTCTTTATTTAGCACTTGGCTACTTATATCTAAATGACAAGAAAAAATATCAACTTTCATCACGTAAATAAACAGTCTTCTACTAAATATGATTTCATTTGGCGCATGTTTCACCACATCAATCTGTGTTCTATTTTGGTGCTCTGAAACCTGTCTAACAGATAATTATCGATCCAAATTAAAGCCTTGTCCGTAATTTCATAGAGTCTCAACTTTTTAAACGAATTTCACGATCGATAGTTTCGAATGCACGATGCACGCTTGAGATCCACAAACACACCAATAGACACTTCACAATTGTTCATTTTTTCTCCTCAATTCGCACAAACAAAGTGGATTACTGTTTCACAAGAACAGCAGATGATTTTTTTCAAGATATTCTCTCAGTTGATCACACATAATAGTTTTTATAATCTTTTCTACAGTTGGTAAGAGATTTATAGGTCTAACTTCCTAAGGAACAGTTGGTTTATTCACTTTGAGTATTGGAATTATAACACTAGTTTCTCGACAAGTTTTTAAGTCATGAGGTACTTTGCTGTTTCTATTAAAGTATTAATCAAATTTAGTAGAGGATATCCAATCACCCCAAATAGTTGCTTTACCAGTTTAACACTCAAACAATCATCACTGGAGCCTTCATTTTTCAAACCAAACACAATTTTTTTCAACTGTGAGATGTTAACTCTTTCAAATTGAAAACTTCTGTTTGGACTGAATGTTCAGGTCTGGCACTTCTCAATCTCTGTACTCTATACTTTCCGAAATTTCATGCAAAGAGTCCAGAAAAAAAGTTGTTGAAGTTTTCCTCTAATAAATCGTTACAATTTTCGAATTTTAGCTCAGTAAATTGTCCAGTGCATTGCTTTCTTGTACCGACTAAGTCCTTCAAAGCTCTCCACCTTTTCTTGCTATTCCCCTTATATTAGTCAATATACTGTCCGTAGTACCGTGTTTTGCTTTTTCTTATCTTGGATACAACTTCATTTCTATATTTTTTATAGTTTTCCCAATCGACTTCCTGTTTGATGTCATTAACGTCAAAATTAAGAACAAGATTGTTCATGGCCTCCTGAAATATCGTTACCGATGAATCTCGCCGCATAAGAAAAATATTCTGAAAAAAAAAATCATGTGTCTACAAACACTCAAATATCAATATTAGAAATGTAGAAGTGTAAGAAAAATTGTACTTTAACAATATACATGTATGCACCAAATTTCAATCTGATAGCATAAACCATTCAGAAGGTATGCATTTTGAGCAATGAGTTTTATTTATCAAACTATAATTATTTTACACTGTATTATAACCTCAGAGTTCCGTATACACCTTTTTGACTCACCTTGTATACGTGCAATAAAAAATAAACATTGAAAACGAGTTTTCAATGTTTGAATGAATGAATAGGTAAAAACAAGTCTCGTAAGGAGTAGGTATATATTGGTCCTCCGTTGAGCGAAATAAAGCTTCTAGCTTGATTTCGCATTTTTTCAAATAAGGACCTTTATCATTAAATCTGGATTATACGAGGAGAAAGAATGACATTTACAAATTTGCGAAAATAGACTTCGATGAAGACGTCTCATTGCGAATATCATCGAAGAATCCCAATGACGCTTTAATGTGTGGGTATTGAACCTTTCTCTATTATTATTTTCTATTTCCAATAGAAATCAGGTATCAACGCTGACATTCATCCTCTCAAGCGTTCATTCCTACGTAGAAGTGATAGCTATAATAAGAATTATTGGTAAAGTTCATAAATATAAGTAGAAACACTGTAAATTTCACACTAGACTTCATTATTTCTACTCCAATTATTATAACTATGCCATCAATATTCGGTTGAATACCTCAATTCATTACCCAGATAATGAATCGGGTAATAAAAATTTATGTTGTCAATTCATTTCACGACTTAGTAGAGAAAATCACTTGAAAATCAACAGTTGCCAACTGGCAACCATTGTTCCAGCTTGACATTATGAGCATAAATCCTAAACGTAATGTAGATATTTAAAGATTTCCAAAGGTATACTAGATCGAGTATTAGATTCATTTGATAGTCATTCACATATTATTTGGTATACAGGATGATTCGAAACTCGAAGCGAAAATTAAGGGCCGTATACAGGCTGATATATCCTTGATCAAAAAATGTTAAATATGTGTCAGAGGCTGGGAATTTCATACAGAATCCTCCCAGAATGAGTTTCAAACAATATTTTTATTTGAATTCCATCTCCATCACAAATGAGAGTTTTATTCACCAAAGTGACTAGAGAATTAATGCAGGAAACTGCTAGAAGAAATGACGAAATAGAACGATGTTATTGTAAAAAGATGATGAAAATGCTGTTGACATAATAATTTCATAATTAGACTGTTACCATTGTCTCACACTCACCTCTCATTGTCTCGATTATAAGATCGAATTGTGCAGTCATAGTCATCACCATCACATGGAGAAAACGAACATAAATGAAATTAACTAAGCGTTGAAAAAAATACTATTTCCGCTTTGTTGTAACCTAGAACCAATGTTTTTTAAAACTTCCTCATTCCTTTCATTTCCGATACCTACCAATTTTTATTTCCACGGAAATGAATTTTTAGTTAAGCATTTGTTATTCGTACAGAAATCCTAAACTATCCTGAGATTCAATTTAAGCTTTGTTTTGAGTTTGAAATACTTATATGGATTTATGATGGATGATGATGATTTGATTCGTTCGTCTGGCTGTGTCTTTGAGCACTTATTGCATTGAAGCGAATTGGTAGAATTTTATGTTTACTTTGAGACATATCAAATGTACAATCTCTGAATTTTATATCAAAACTCGATGAGTCGAACGTTTTCAATAAACGAAATAAATTTGATATTATTGGTTTTGTCGGAGACTTGGTTGAATCAAATTTTTCGAACATCGGGCTGTTGTTAATTGAGGTAAATTGTAAAGAAAACTCATTATTTGTTGTTGGTGTATTATAAAAATATGTATCTTTACAAACGTTCCATTGCTTTGGAATTTGGTTTGAATTATTTATTGTTGTTGTGTGGGAATAATGTAATCTGCATTGGTCGTACTGATATTAATTTTCTTCATTCAAATATTTCGACTCAATATTTCGTTCCATCGGCATGAAACAGCTCATTCGGAGGCCGACTCCTATCAAACAACTTCTAATTTTTTTTTTGAAGAAGAAAATATGAAAAAACTAAAGAATTTTTTTACTTTACGGAGACCATATAACGGAAACATTTGTGAAACATAGATAAATAATGAAACTCTCGGACAAACAGAGAAAAGAATAAATGAAAAAAATTATTTTTCTTAGAAAAATTTGGCTTAACAGTCGCATAAATTCTGCTTTTCCATCACTCGGAGAAACTTGCATTGGAGCCCTGCTTTAGGGCCACTGCTAAAAAGAGAGAGAAAGAGAATGTGAGCAGTTCTTTTTAGCATTTAAACGGAGGAAATATAACTTCTATTCTGACTGTGCTAGACGTAGGTACGTCTTCATTTGTATTAATTTACCTAGAAGGACATAACTGACAGGCTTAAAAGTAGATGTTTTATTCATGAAGATTTTGTCTCTGAGAGATTTGGGATACTGAAGGGTCCAGGTCCGAATAAGATATCATTTCATCACTCCAGTTCTCACAATGAAAAATCTGTGAGCCTATAAATAAGAGATGGTATTCGATGATTTCTTTTTTCAATTTATCTATTTCAAAAATACCCTTTATTCATTTATTGATATTATTTTGAGCAACAATAGCGTTCCAATTTTACCATTGCTTCTGAGTGCATCGTTGACAAACCTAATTTTCACTATAAGAGAATAAAGAGATAGCAAAAAAATTTGATTATTCAGTTGAGTATTATATGAGGTAAGGGGTTTTGATCACAAAAACAATTATTCATAATTTATCCTCATTATTCATGAAATAATTACTGTACCGGATGTTAAACAGTCCCTGGCTCTACCTCTACTAATTATTGTTTTGTTTGAAACGCGAGGTTCTGATACGAGAGAATATGAAACCATCAAACACATTAATTGTTATTCATAATGCGATTGAGATGAATGAGAACATTTTTCATATTTATTCTCGTATTTATCGGTCAAAATAATTATTCACACTGATAAATGTGTGGCAAATTTGAAGAATATGATGTGTTGCAGATATATTCTGGAAATTCATGTTGTTTTAGATAATTTCATCAGAACCTGATCATATGTTGAATCCTATATATCATATTCAAATTTTCATTCAATTATCATTTTGAAACTTTCAATACTAGACATAATTACTCAAGAACTTCAAGATTCATCAGATTGATTACTAAAACCAAATATCTAGGATTCTGGGCACTACTAAAGACTAACCTTTAGACTACCTCTTTTAAAGGTAATATAAAGATGCTGCAACCATGAGTCTGATGAAGAGGGGAATGATATTCATCACTTTTTTTGGGTCGTGCCTCGCCATGGCCCTCACGATAGTCAGCTTAGGAACGAAATTTTGGATCACCTCCAGAGCCAAACGAACTTCAAATCCACTTGAAAGTGATGGAATTATAAATTTTGGTCTTTTTGACGGGAAGAAAGAACTGAATGTAGCCTATGGATGGAGGACATATGAAATAGATGGTGAGTTGCATTCGATTATACTCATCGAAACAAAAATTAAACTTTGCTTCCATCTCAAAATTTCATGCAATGAGAAAGTGACCAACGAAATTGTCATCGATTCAAGACACTAGAAAATATGGTAACTGTACCTATTAATGACTATGAGTTTTTTTAGTTTTACATCTACTGAAATATGAGCCAGAGTTCATGAGTTATGGTATTTGGCTAGGAACTGTGGTAGCGGTTTGTGGAAGCCTTGTATTTTCAGCACTAGGAGCTGTTTTCACAATTGTTACTGTTTCTAGAAGATCTAAATACACCAAGGGGTCGGTAAAATTATATCTATGGAATTTCTTGGCCCGTAAGTATAAATCATCATGAACATGAAAACTTGTTATATTCATTCTTGAATCCTTACAGTGCTTTCTCAAATAGCTGCAGCGATTCTTTGGTTAGTTCAATTTTATTTGAAGCTTCAGTATAATGTTTTGTCGAGGGAAGACAAAGATAACATGTGGTCATCAGATGGAATGACGGAACTTGGCTACTCATTTTGGTAAGAATTTATTCATTATGTTAGGTTATCGAGAATGAAAAAATCGACTTGCTACACCAGAATGATAGACACTAGTTTATTCTCATTCAGAGGACCGTGAGATGAAAAGTGAGTTTCAGTCTGTTCAAGTTAGAATATATCCTTATTTGGTTCTTGCTAATTTTGAAGTAAATAATGACTCCTATAACAAGTTGAGTATTGTGACTCTGATGAGAGAGAGGCCTTGATAGCTTCTTGACGCATTGGAATAGTTGTTTCTCTAATTATGTGTCAAATCCGTTCATTCTGTCACATCTCGTATTAGGACAAAATAATGTTAAAATATTTCATTCCAGCACTATTTTCAGTAATATTTATTGATGACATGTTGGCTTCCTGCCACGGATTTATTTAACATCTTTCAAATTTATGACATAGAAAACATTTCTGCCAATCAATATTTTTCAATGCAAAAATCACTCAATTATATTTACGACCATACATACGACTTGTACATATATTTTAATTCGAGATTCCTTTTTGTTTTTACAATTTGTTTCGATTCGGCTCGGTTGAAAGCTACAGGCTGTTGATAATAAGTAATTTTCGAATATAATCTCCTAAATGATTTAATTAGCAGAAATTAGTTCGGAAAACATTTATAGATTTTTATTGATGTGGTGAATCTTTTACGAACACAAAATGCCACTCAGTTGTTGTATCTATTTATTATGATCATAACATACCATTACGTTCTATAATTATATCAAAAACTCAAGCTACTCAACCTTTGAAAGTAAGTCGAATGCTATCGAATGTATATTAGGACATTATTTTAGATAATAAAAGTATTTTTAGTGAAATCTCATGAAATGCTCATTTTTAGAGTTTGTAATGAATCATTTAAAAAATGTATATTAACGAAATTAAAAAAGTTGATTAGTTGAATCCTATTTCGTTCGAAAGATTCACATAATTAAATTTCTGCTTCATCAGGAAGGTTTAGGCTGTAGATCATTAGGCATAGTTCTTTATGAAAGTTTAAAATATTTTCCTCTAAATCGAATCGGAAAGAATGGTTTACGAAAAAAAGTGTTTCATTCACCTCAAGAACTCACTGTTGAAATAAATGTACAAGTCAAAGATTCACCCTGTGTATGTATTAACCATTGATTTTGTAAACCACAATTGAGATTTTGTACGGAATTTGATATTTTCTACTATTCAATTCTGATATTTCAGGTGTGTAATAGGTGCAGCCGCTGCAACTTTATGCAATATTTTTATTATATGCATTGCCAACAGTGACGACGATGTAGAACATGTTATATCAGTAGTTGAGGAGAAGACTAATGGAGCTATTATGCTGTATTGATTCCACGTTGCTGATGATTCGTAAAAACGACTGAAAGAATGTTTTTATATTTACCAATTAGATATCGAACGAACCTTATTTATTTATAATTTTAAGAAATGAAATGTAATGAGTATAATAATGATTAATAAGAATATATATTATAATAATTATGTGTCCTTTTTCGAGAAAATTTCCTCTTTGACGATTCTAATAGAGCATATGTACTTCTGATGTTCCCCATTTATCTAAAAATTATGGGAAAGTCTTTCATTTCTTCACTGAAAAAAAACTATATTGACTTCATTACGTACCAGGAAAAAAGTACTATTGCAGATTCTCAATTGATTTATTCAAGACTGATGATAAATTACAAAAAACGATGAGAAAATACTTCTGTGAATGGGAATGTTACTTTTGTAACATTCGTTGATTTTAATAGATAATTCCAGATATGTACTTAATTTTAACGCATGAGGATTTTGACTAAAGTAGGTAAGTGGTTACAGTTTCAAGGATTTTCATCTAAATAAACTTAATATGATAACTGCGTCCTTTGTAATTAATGTGTTGTCCAATACCTGCTTCACGATCATTAATGTTGGTTCAAAAAGATAAAACCATTTTTTTTATCCGTTTCTATATAATTTATTTTACAACATTTATCTAAATGAACATGATTGGATAATTGCGTTCTTTGTAATTAATTTCTTGCCCAATAACTGATTCACGATCAATAATGTTGATTCAAAAAGGTATATTTTTTACATATATTTCACGACAACTTCATATCGTGATGTAATTATAATTTTTTGTTGGAAAACTCTTGAAACTGTAAACATTTCACATACAGGGAGATCATTATATACAACTTGTTAGTAACAGTGAAATATTAGTTATAAAGTCATTACAATTTCAACATCCAACAAATAACTTTGCAAACAAAACAAATATATGCATTCTATAGACAACTTATTCTCATAAATGATTAAACTTGATGAAAAAATCATTGAGGTAAATTCTGAAAATACATCTGCAAAAGTAAGGTTGATTTTCCAACCAAAATCAATATTGATTCATTAGAAGATTGGGGAAAAAATCGAGCAATGCAATGCTATCTTCAAACTTTCAGTGTAAATGTCATCTTACTTTTTAATAGCATAGTTAAATAGGTATGAAAAGTTACCTATACACTCAATCAAGTTTTTCTCAATTCTTCCCATATTATTTTCATCACATACCTCGAATACGGAGGTGCAAAATTTGATAAAAATCTTATTTGAGTATGTATACTTATCACTATAAATAGTAAAAATGTTTCATTATTGTCACAATTCAAAGCATTCTGCAAGGATTTGTAAATTTCAAAATTATTGTCTGTTTGTGCACAATATTTCACAATATAGAGTTACATTAGCTTAAAAATACATATACATTTACATATTCAATTATGTAGATATCAATGAAATATTATTGTCAGAGTTGTAAAAATTGACTTCAATAGATTCTAATTTTCGATTCTAAATTGGTACACATCCAAATCAAAAATATCAGAAAACTTTGAGAAGCTATAAGGTTCAACAGTCTACGAAATAACTGACTAGATAATCTAGTAATAAAAATTAATGAGTTATAACTACCAATTCCGGAATATTACATGAGATGTATATACGAATGATATGTACAAATTCACGCAGTGAAAAATTAGTGTTTCGGAATGCTATGGACAAAGTACAAATAGAAAAATAAATAGAATAATTTCATAGATAGGGCAATACTGAAATTCTTACCAAAGCTAGCTATATCAATTTCCCCTCATCAAGGATTTCTGTGTCCTCAAATAGTTTTCAACACACCTACCCAATCGAAATTTCAAACATAGGTATACTTACATACAAAGAGATTTGTAGTTTCTTGCGATGTTTTCAAAGAATTTCACTAGAGTTTTACTTCATATACCTAATCACCATTTTGTAAATAACGATGACTTTCATTATTGTCGCACGTCATACAACACATTGAATATGATATTCATAACATTTTCATATAAAAACAATAGATTTCATTGTACAGAATATTAAAAAATATAACATCTAGAATCAATGTAAGATATTATTGTCAAAAAACCCAATACCACAATGAATATCATATTATCATTGGGTTTGTGATGGTTGCCTTTGTCTTTGGCGTTATGTTCGGAATTGTATCCTGGATCCACAACTTTAATTTTCCATCCTAGGTTGTTGTGAGTATAACACTGTGTGACAAGAAAAATAATTAAGCACCCTTGAACCAAATTTTCGAATATCGTAGAAATATATATTTCAAATATTTTTGCAAAAATACCTATAATGAAGGGATTCTGCTCAAGATTGTCCCTAATACCGGTTTAATGCTGTAGTATACCATTAGTTATCAGAATTATTATTGTACTTTTTTCATCTTTTAGGATAAATCATACTGAGTTAATAGACCTAGATGCGTTGGGCAGGACTAGGTCCTAAATTCAATTATGCGCGATGTGAATACACGTGAGTACTACTATCATTGAAGTACCTAATAATAAGCGTCCTCAAAACTCGAAATTCAAATGACTGGTAACTGTTCGAAACGGAACGCAGCCCACTATGGTTTTTGGCTATTTTCAAAAAAGAAAATCAAGGCTCTATGTGAACCAGATCCAATTAAATGTAGTAGGAATTGAAAAGTATCTCGCATCATCCTGTACTTACATAAATTTATGGAATTCCACTGAAAAACGGAGTATACCAAAAAGAGGATATGAGAATTAATTTATATTACCTTCATCGATTTCTAATGTGAAAAATAATCAATATAATGAGAATGAGGTTTTTGAGGTGCGTACCTGATAAAACAGCATGTTTGGAGCATCTATTGGCACAGTCCAGTTGAAGAAGGCAGGTTCACCATCCTCGCATTCAAGATTCAAAGTTTTGAAATAATCCTCAAAGGTTTCGCTCTCGGTGGACATGTCAATAGATTTATGAACGTATTCGCAGTACCTACCAGCAGCTGTTGGGAAGGGAATTCCATTTGCGTCATAACCCACACCAGCGAATATCTGTCAGGAAAAGTTGAAAATACAAAAATTTTTGAAGGAAACTTTGTACAGACATTAATCATTTTCATATCAGTTCAATTCTAAGATTTCATTTTATACCGAAAATAAATTACAGATCGCAGATAAGATGAAATAATTATAATTCATCAATAATCACCTGTAACATTCCGAAGATCAATGTGTAATGCGAACATTAGGGTGGAGTGAAAATATTGACTTTGGAAATTCAAAATGCCTGTATCCGGAAAAGTGGTCTATATAATTGTTATAATATCCTGCAAAATTTATAGTCGATCAGACTTTGTTTAGCGGTGCCCCCACTACTCTGAATTTCGAGTTCATTGATTACTACTTAAGCAAATCGTTCAGGTTCATAAATACTCGATTTATTTCTATGTGAAGGGTAGGTGCTGAATTGACAGCATGACTTTATTAAAGATAAGCGACATGATCGAGAAATGGTTATCGGTTCTGTAGATAAAGAGCTACCAAAAAGCTCCAACGTTCCAAATACAGAAAAATTGTGGAAAAACAAGCTCAAATTGTTTCAACCTCTTCATCGACTTCCTACACGAATATTTCAGTATATCAACACGATTTAAACAGTGAATCATCAGATGATAGTGTCATAAGTATTCACCAGTCAAATAAGAACCGAAATAAAGATGATTTACAGGTAGCAAGAAAAACAAAACAAATGCGAATTTGCCTGATTGAGCTCAAAGTATGCGACCGCACAGGAGTGTCTAATAGAGCTGCATCTATAATAACAAATTCTGTTTTGCAAGATCTAACTATCATTTCAGTGGAAAAATCATAGATCGGCGTAAAATTATGTGGGGAAAGAAACAATTTTCAATTTCTTCATGGAATATATTTTGATGAGAGAAAAGATGAAACTAAGTACTACAAAACTACGGTATCTGAGGGAGATCGTCTTAGTTACCGAGCTGGAATAAAAACACAGGTTACAGGTCTGGAATAAAATAATGGAAACATAGGAATATCAATGTTAAATTCGAATGAGCTCCGAGTCTAGCAGAACAGTGGAATGCGATTCGATAACAAATAAGGGACAGGACTGTTGGAATGTGTATCCCGAACCCGAGTTGGGCGTTGGATCTTGGCGCCTTCGCCTACTTGATACGCCATTCCCGGCTCGCCGGCATCGAGAATCTCCAAATTCCCCGAATCGAGCCGATCGACCAGTCACAACTCGGACGGTACCTACAACTCGCGGCAGAAATTCCAAGAGTCCAGTCCCTTACTTTTCATCGAATCGCAATGACGTTTCGATTATCCCACTGTTCACTAGACTCGGAACCCATTCGAATTTAACATTGATTTTCCCATGTTCCCATTATTTTATTCCAGATCTGTATAACGGTACCGTTATGTAATGCAGATGAAATCAGGAATAAAATATTAGACTTTTTGAAGACAAATGTGGACCTTGACAATTAAGTAGCTATTGGATGCTGTTAATTAACATATTCACCGTAAAACATATTCCGTAAAAAAGAACTTGCAATTAGTTGATCTATGTACTGGTGCTTTTGAGATATGTGGGCCTGAAGCAAGAGATTTGTTTATGGGGGCTCAACTAGTTTCTCGACCAGTATTGCCTTAATTCGATACAAAAATGTCTTTTTAGGTAATCTCAACTACTATTTATAAATATTTCAGGGGTGGGTGGGCATATGGAACCAATATTGCAGCCACCTCTTCGTGATGAGTGAGTTCTAGGTTAATCTCAAGGAAAGAAAGCAAAGAGCAAAAAAATCACTCTTTCACATTTTCAGTTCGCTTGGGGCACCGGAAGAATTTGTCCAATAAAACTCATTTTTTTGAAAGCTTCTCATACTTAAGGTGATACCACTTTTCCGCATACAGGCGAAACAATTGAAAAAATTTTTACTTCATGTTCACCCAACCTAGTGAATATGATGACATTGTGTTGGCCAGAGTTGGCCTACTATTTGAAAAGATTTCTCTAGATGTGAACTAGAAGTCCTTATCTTACAGAAGTCAAAGCAACATAACCTAACCTAACCCAATTTGACCAGACCTATCCGTTTGAGAATCGGTTTAGTAGTTCCCGAGACCCGAGATGTATAACCATAAGATTCTCTTCGCCGACCTGGAAATGCTCTTTGGTATATGGATGTGTGCTACATGCTCGTGTTGAAAATTGAACGATGCACGATACAGTTCTACTCAATAGGTATGTTCTTTCAGTCTCCTCAGAATGATTAATTATTCCATTTCCATGTCATTTTCATGCTTTTCATAATGTATGAAATTTGTCCACGTACTTGATCATAAGGCATCTACAAAAATATTAGTGATTGCCATTTCTTCTTCTTGCAACTCCTATCCGTTCCGGATGTTGGCTATAATACATGCTAGTTTAACCTTATTGGCTGCTGCTCGGAAAAGCTCAGTCGTGCTCACATCACACCAGGTTCTCAGAGTTTGCAACCATGAAATCCATCCCCTTTCAACACAACGCATTCCCATCACTTTTCCCTGCAATATGGTCTGCAACAGCTGGAATCTGCTTTTATTTCGCATTATGTGTCCGAGGTATTGCAGTTTCTGAACTTTGACAGTTCGTCATTAGTTCTACTAAATTTACAGGTCAATTTGATTCACTTCGTTCATGTGCATATTCATAGATCGATATTTTATTATATTTTCATAATGCACATAGATTTTCAGATATTCCTAGATTTCCTACATAGAAATGCAATGCTGCACCAGAATTGAACATTCTCATGTCTATCTCTCCGGTAATGAATATTGATTTATTATATTCTCATGCTCATCTCATTATTTTTATCAGTTGATTTCATTTCTCTACTGTTCACCTCTTGTAATAATCATATTTATAATATTATAATTATAAATATTATAATTATAATAATTGTAGTAATTCTCCCGGTTCAAATGAATGAATCCTCAAACCTCCACGGTGAATCCTGGATCTATTTGATCTCCTGCATAACACGATGTAAACTTCTCTAATATGGTTCAACGGTCATTTGTAACAAACATAAAACTGGTTGACACCTTCTCATTCTTGTTTCGCCCTGGAAGGCCTGAATTCTCAAGTTGATTCATCTGATTCTACTAACAAGTTAGATCTCAAGCCTTCTGCTCTTCTCAAAACCAACGATTAGTGTTTTTTTTACTCATAGTACTCTCTCTTTCTGTAACCCTCATAATTTATTAATTGTATCTCCTATTTCTCTGATGATCGTGCTTACTCGGAAGCAGTCTGTCTCTGTGAATATTGTATTCATTGGCTGCATTCACCGAACGTAACAGTTGTGGAACTGTCTCAACGTCTAAGTCTGACCTCTCATTTGAACTCCTTTAGATAACCTCTGTTTTTATTTGGATAATGTCACTTTGTGTTTATAGACTCTGAATTATTTGTATTTTTTACTCTATTAGCTTCATTTTGTGATAGTGAATGACGTGCAATAAATGTTTTTACACTACCATCTGCAACTCAATCATCTGGTAACAGTTCACAACCGTAATTTTCCAAAATATGAACACCCACGATTTTGAACACTCGTTGAACTTACCTTGGGTGAAAACGATTCCTAAAATCTCAAATAAGTGTCAAAAATTCAACTCTGAACGTTTACAAGATGGGGGTTGAATTTTTCAGCGTGGATAGTGAGAGAATCGGACAATATCGATGAGATCAGGCGGTATTGAGAAAGAATCACGGGATGATTGCTACTTCTCTTCCTATTCCAAGGGTGAACAAGACATGGATTACAGGCTAGGGGGAGTAATGTGATAGTTTCAAGAATCTACACTAAGAGTGTACACACCATGAGAGCGTTTACAGGGTAGTTACTGAGTATTTTGGTCGAAAAGAACAAGACAGCGTGGTTAGCTGAGTCAAATTTCATGAATTCACTAATGTATAGAGTACAACGATCGGTGTCTTTCCTTCGTTCACACCCAGCTTCACATTCGCGAGATAATTCCTATCCGCATCCGAAATACACATTATCCTTTTTGACGATATTAAATTCACCACTTCAACATTATGAACATGAAACACCTACCTTCTGTTTCACTTGCTCTTCGGGGCTCTTTTGTCCAAAACCACCCTCTGGCGAGTCGCTTATGTAGAAAGGATGATATTTCGAAGGGTTGGTTTTATCGTTGCCTCCCTCTACTATAAAAGTATACGTTTGGCCCCTTTCTACTGTAATTTCTGGAATGAGTAAATCGTTGATGTACCAGGCGATACCCCAAGAGGGGAAATGGGTGATTGCGGTATATCCTCTTTTGCCCCCGGTAGGTCCAATCTTGGCGTAGAGAGTATTCTCCCCTGAAAAAAAATTATATTATATTGAATAAAACATATCACGGAGTGTATCATGCATAATAGGAATTATTCTCCAATACTTCCTACGTGAATGTTGTTCCATTCTATCAGAGCGATAAAATCATTATTTTCAGAAAAAGTTTAAGTTGAACAAGGAGATGCACAATTATTTTGATTTCAATCTCTATCGATCATCTTGGCGTTTTGGACCACTTGATTATAGTTTTTACGCATATTTAAATGAACACTATGGTATGTATCGAAATTAATCAAGGAAAAATTCAATTTTAATGAGCGTTCCAAAACGCAATATTCAGATTGCTTCTGTTGTTTTGTTTATCATACATATTCATTCACGCTTGAAGATTTCTACTAATTTCCTCTACTCTTTTGTCTTTTGCTGCGTGGACGCATTTGTTTCGAAGAAAGCAAGCAACTGAACTGAACTGAACTTGCTCGACGCTCTTTTTGTTTATCACGAATTTTTGGGATTTTCGGTTTCAGTTTCTCCTTTTTCTCTGTTACACATAGTCTTAAATTACTTTGGATTCTCCTTTTGTTTTCTTCATTGCTGAGTCCGTTTAACATATACGTTCTCTTTGGAATGGGTGTTTCTCCGAATTTATTTTCTTTCCGATTATCCGGTATATTTGGGTTCTGTTTTCAATTGATGAAGATTGACAAATGGTCACCTCCATAAGTTTCGCATTTGGGAGCTGTGGGGACGGGTTTTTTCATTAGTCCGTCATGTGTACAGGGTGATTCACTTATCTTGGTAACCCCAATTTTTCTCGAAAACGACCGATTATTTTTTCATTCTGTGAATGGCGTTTTAAACAAGTCGATGTCGACTTGAGATGCGCATAAAAATCTGCGGAATGAATAAAGACGCCAAGCGTCGCGGCGCTATCAAAAATTTTTTCTCCAGAGACATACCTTTTTTATCCTGCCATTCGAAAGATAATTTCATTCCGAATTTTTTTTCGAATACAATTTTTATCCATTTCTAACCGTCAGCGATCGGCAACGTGTTTTATGTTAATTCTATTCCATTTATTTTTTTTCTGTAGGGTAAAAACCCGGATGGATGCCCCACTTTTTGAAATTGCCTCATATTTTCGAAAATATCGATTTTATCTGAATAATTTTTATGAAAGTAGCTAGATTTGTTATTTGAGTTAAACTACTGTGGGTTTTTTCTGACCTAGCATTAGCAGATTTCACAGAATTTTGATTTTTGTGGAACATTATTTCTGGGGATAGATGCCTACAGGTATGGATAGTTGCCCCACTATGAAAATACTGAGAAGGATAGATGCCTTCAGTCCGGGATAGATGCCCTTCATATTGTGTGATCCAATTACAAAGCCAAATTCAATGAAATCTCTTATCGTTATGTCTGTTGTAATCGTAATATATTTTAAATCAGCCTACTTAATGAAATTTCGAAAGCATTTATCAAACGAAAATAGAAATTTCTTATATCATAAAATATCAAGTAGGTATCAACAAATAGGTATACGAATTTTTCATTGTTGTTATGAAATATTAAATACCTAATAGGTTTCAACAGAAATCGAAATATGTATTTTTTTTAAAACCAAACAACACAACGAAGAGGGGATCACTCAGATAGTGTTTTAAGTTTTCCACATCTTGAGCAGTAGTTCCGAAAAAGTGTACAGGTTTCATAAAGCCAGTTGAGTGATACCTTATACACTGAATCCAGTTGGATTGAGACTTTGTATTTTCTTTCATAATTTCATATTTCAGGGGCATAACGCCTTCGTAATGTTCTGTCTCATCGGAAGCTGCTTCGAGTTGTTCTGTGGTCTAAGAGCAAACTTGACCTTGTACTCCTTCTTTTCTCTCATAATTCCGCGAAATAGTTTTGGTACAATCAGTAAAGAGTTTTGATCGGTACACAAACTATAACAGAACACTAAAAATATTTAAAAGAATTAATACTCAGACTATACAGGTGTATGGGTTGTATAGAGATATATATGTCCCCTAAGGGCATCTATACCTCGAAAAATCAGGGCCACTATCCTTTTCGGTACGGATAGATGCCCATGCACTTTTTTCGCAAATTAAAAACAAAAAAGAAACTGGTCATACTTAGATGCACATTTGAAGAACCAGTTTATTGATATAATAAAAAATTTGATCGAATTTATAACTACTTTAAAAGTTCTACAACGGCAAATACTAGCCTTTGAAACTTTTACATGTTTCCGAAGTTCGTTGCGGTGATAATCACATACTCTTGCAAAACGCGTCCTCACTGGAACATATTTCGTTACCAACTGAAGTTAAGGGTGACAGTGGATCATTCTTACACTATTAATTATTACTGGAGAGTTTGGGAAGTTGGGTATTTTGAAAATGGGGCATCTATCCAACTGGGACATCTATCCGGGTTTTACCCTAATGTGGTAGTATGCCTTTATTTAAAGACAAAGATATGATTTGTGCCTTGAATTCAAGAAGGCTAGTTTTCTAAACAATCTGTCTCCTCAAATGAGATTAAATATGCGGATACAGCAAGATGGGGCTTCATGTCACAACGCTGCCATTGTGAAGAGATATTGAGATCAAGAATTCTAAAATAAATGGTTCCTTATATTTTGACCAAAGTAACTTATAATGATATAGGAAAATGATATAACTTATGTATTGATCATAATGGCTAGATGACCTAGATATGATTTTGTTTCCTTAAATGACGGAGGTTCTGTAACAAGCTATTTCTCTTTTATTATATTCATTAAATAATATATCTTATAACAATAAACATTTTTTTTAACAAATGAAACATTTCGAATCATATGTTCTATATACCAACTATTATGATTCATACATAAGTTGTATCATTCCCTTATTTCATTATAAGTTACTTTGGTCAGAATATAAGGGTCTACTTGGGCTTATGCGTTTCTTATCTTTATTTTCAAATGGTCCAAGTTATTAGAATTAGTTTGGAATACTATATTTTTTAGGGTACCCCTCAGAAATTAATCCATGAGCTTTAGGTCTGGCGATACCTAATGGGTCCGTTGGTTCCTATCCATTTATTTCCGAATTCTTGATCTCAACATCTCTTCACAATCGCAGCGTTGTGACATCTTGCTGTAGCCACATATTTCATCTTATTTGAAGAGGCACATTGACTAGAAAACTACCCTTCTTGATTTCAAGGCACAAAATCATATCTAATTCTAAAAATAAAGGCATACTACCACAATACAGAAAAAAATAAATGGAATAGAATTAACATAAATCACGCCGCAGAACGCTGACGGTTAGAAATAGATAAAAATTGTATTCGAAAAAAAAATTCAGAATGAAATTATCTTTCGGATGACATGATAAAAAAGGTATGTCCCTGGAGAAAAAATTTTTGATAGCGCCGCGACGCCTGACGTCTTAATTTATTCCGCAGATTTTTATGCGCATCTCAAGTCGACATTGACTTGTTCAAAACGCCATTCACAGAATGAAAAAAAAATTCGGACGCTTTCGAGAAAATTGGGGTTACCAAGATAAGTGAATCACCCTGTACTTCGCCACATTTCATAGACTTGAATATAGCTTGACAGTTTTTCTACAAATGTGCGCAAACTGACATAGGAGAAATTGAATGATTAAGTTCTTGACAGGCTTTATACTTTCAGAGAGATTCCGCAGGAGAATTGCAATGTATTGAATACTGCTTTTCAATTCCGAAGTACCGAAATCCACCAAACCATAGTTGCGCATGCTTAGATGTGGCAGTATTAGGACTGGAAACACCATACAATAATTGTATTTCCACTTTTATCGTTGAAATATTGTGAAAATATTCGGAAATCCATAAGATAAATTTCTGAAGCACGGAATATCACAATCTAACGAGCTTTCAGCTAGTTTTGTAGGATCATAACTATATGAGAAAAATACTACCCAGAGAGAAAATAATGGATTTCTTTTTCTCCAACCTAATATATTGATTTTGTATTTACAGCTACATACCAATTATTGTTGCAGCGGGCCAAGGCTTAGGACCTGTAGAATCTGCCAAATCTACTAAACTAACAGAACAATCGTTATCATCCATCGTGCTAAAGTCTATTCTGAAGTCGTCCTTTGTCTTATCAGTCATGGAGTGAGCATTCGCTTCTTTCCTTGAATTCAAGGGACCAAAAGCTGCTATTACGCTCACTTCTCCACTGGATGGAATTGGTCTGAAAATAATTCACCACATAGAAACCATGATTTTTTTACTCTATTAGAAACACTTGAAGTTTTTGGCACTGGGAGTACACATTCTCTTCAAAGATTATACAATTTGATGTCAGAACTTCCTGTACATCCCAAGATGTCATAATAACGCAACTTTGCGGCATTTGATTGTATTAGAATTCCCGAAACTTCAAGAGTGCATTATCAGAATAACGGGTTTAAAATGATTAACGATGTAGAAGTTACTTGAGATAATTGTTCGTATACTAGGAAATTGATTGTTTCCTCTCAGCACATAGAGTTATAGTTCGCAATTACCATAAATGTCCTCAGTAACACATACTATACATAAATGTTCGCTGATCAGTAGTTTAGATTCGTTTGAAGATAAATGGAGTTGATATTGGTGAATGCTGAAATCTTTACTTTTACTCTTGTGTTTCTTGATGATTTCTGTCAAGTGGAAAACAGAATTTACGCAAAATTTTCTCTGAATCCCATCAAAACATATTTTCATTAAAAAAAATTGAATAATGATTAACACTTGATATAAATGTGTGTCTCAAATATGTTCTTATGCATTATGAAAGTACTCACTTATCATTGACTGCCTCGTTAGTTTGCAGCAACCTTCTATATTTAATGGTAGTAACACCGTTATCTCTTGAGCCAGAAATCAGTGTCACATCGTTTCTTCCGCCGATTCTTTCATCAGGACAAACCCCAGACTTACCATCACACTGCGCTGTATGTGTCATATAATAGTCGATGGCCTTGAACGTTCTGCTGTCTGTATCGTAGAAAGCCACTGTAACATCTCCCCCAATCTGTGAAAGGTGAAGTTTCGATCAAAAATATTAGATAGAATATGAGAAAATGTTTTTCTTCGACCTCAATGATCTACTGCTAAAACATAATGTACAAGAACGCCCAATGTAAACCAACGCCGACACAAGCAAACTCGTCCGATTGTGTTTGCCGGTATTGGGATAAAAAAAAGCATCTCATTGATGTTCTGCCGAACCCATACTAACGATTATTTGAAAATAGTTGGCTTGTGCGGACTTGCCTCTCCGGGACCTACATACCGAAATCAATGTGTGCATATGTACGTTTGGTAGCATTGTGGCTTCTGAATGAGACTTTAAAACAATGGTTCCCAACCTCTTTTTGACTAGGGACCGCTTTAATTTTATTATTATTGATTACCAGAAGGTTGAGAATAAATTGGATTTGAATTAGACCAAGAAAACTCTTTGATCCAAATGTATTTCTCTATTTCAGTATCGTAATGAATTCATTACAGTACTAAAAGTAGTGCTGTAACGAAACTCATTTCATCATTGTTTCAGGTATATTTTTCGTTTTGTAGTTGTCAGTACTGATCTCTGATTAAATCAAGTTTCGAATCAAATCAATTCAAATTTCGTAATCTGTCAATTTTCGTCACACCAACTGCCAAGATTAAATATAAAAGTCACTAACCTGAATTTTTATTTGAATTTCGAGAGTATTTCACAAAACTTGACTGAAATAGAGAAAATATCGTCTAATACTCGTTGCAGAAGGCAATTCTAACACTCATTCGTGTTGGAATAGGAGCTCATTCTGCAACTTGTTTCAGAATATTCATTATGAATTCAAAAGTCACCGAGATTCACAATGTTGCAATCTAAAAATTTGTAAAAAGTAATTAGGTTGGTATCGATTAGATTGCATCGCCTGGTCAAGTTCTTGAATTCTTGGGATATTTTTTTTGCTACACAGGTATCCATCGATTCTTGGACTTATTTTTCATCATTAGTGAGACAGAGTACCTTTGTTTTCATAAATACCTAAACTGTTGAAAAATTCATAAGAAAGCGCGAATTTATTTGCGTCTTTACAAAAAAATTTATTATATTCGGAAGAGTAATATTAGTTTGTGTCATATTGTTGTTTAATATGTTCTTTTCGAATTGAAGTGTATTCATTTGCCGCTTTACAACAAGACTGCTCTCAAGAAGATTTAAACGTTTCTGTCATTGCTTTTTAATCTCTGTATTGGCATATTCTGGAAAGTAACGATTGAATTCATCGTACAACATTTGCATATTTCATTTAGGTAATGTTTTCTTCTGTGTTAAGTTCAAACGTGTCACCTTTGCTTGTTCCCATCAATAAGTTTTCTCAACATTGAACAACACTAGAAGGTTTTCGTTAACTTGACTAATTTATTATAATTGAAGTTTAACAATGAGATCACGAAGTTCATCTTCAGAGATAAATGTATGTTAGCAACGCATTCTGAAATACCCTTTCCTGAAGTTTGCAAATGGAGATTGGTTTGGGAAATCAGATCAGACAACTGCTCCAGTATGGCTTAAAATTTGACTTCAAAATGCAATCGTTCGATCTTCCTAGATCATTTCCTTTGGACAACCAGAAAACCTCTAAAGCGTGAATTTTAGACACTAATTTAAGTGTGAGTTGAAAATTTTTCGCAGAGCTTATTTCAGCTTTTGCGGACCACTTCACATGAAGAAGTGTGATCTAGGTAGATGGTCCTTGGAAGTAGGCCGTTGAGGAGAAAGTCATCTCAAATTCTAAAAGATTATATCCTGAACATTGACTGCTATGCGTGTTAGCACGTCAATACTTTACTATCAATTCCGTATAATTGGGATTAATAAATGATGAAAATAGTGACAATTGACTTAATATTCTGTATTGATTCTATTTCATACTTCTGAAAATCTTCAGAGGGGATTTGAATTGTAAGAATATCATTCTCAATTGATATCATGCGCGCAAGATCTACTTACCATTTGAGCCTTCCTTCTGCACCAGATAATCCAAAAGCTACATATTGATCCTCTCTCATTTTGGCAGAAAGTGTTATTTCGATGGAATCACCCATCATCTCCCATTTCACTTGTAATCTTTTGTCCAAAAATTCCCTGCAGTTTGTTGCCCCTGTAGGTTTCGAACTCGTACTCGTCTTCAGATGAAAAAAAATTAAACATTTATTGAGGAAAGAGCATAATTAGCGAGAATACATTTAGTATGTTGATCATCATTTATGACCTTTTTGTATATTTTGAGATTTACTCAAGCGAATTAACAGAAAAACTATAAAAATCCCACTATTGATTGAACTCAGTTTTTCGCAAATGGTATTTCAATCTATTATCAAAGTGGTAGTGTAGTCCTTGAAATATTGTTCTTTCCAATACACCGTATTCGAGATATATCTAGGATGCGACTATTTTCTTAATTTGTGAATTTTTAGAAATTACATCTCACAAACCGCATGAAATATTGTCGACTTTAATATGCAGTTTAATGGCACTTGAAAGCTTTATCATATAAAATCACTGTTTCTACTTGTTTTGTCACCCTGGATAAAAGAATACTAATACCTACCTATCATGAGATTGGTTCTGTTATCTAGGAAAATTAACAGTTCAAAGATTATGCATAAATAGAATATTAAAATGAGGAAGAAGTTTTCGAATGTTCATATTTGATAGAAACTTGAGCTTAAAATTCCAAAAAATGAATTCGTTTTTGACAATACTTACAGGATTATACCACCAAGGCGGCTGCAAAAATACAGAACTCATGATGAAAAGAAAATTACATATTCTTACAAGAAATCTCTGCATAGCATCATAATTGAGTTATGTGTTTTCGAAACAGTACCTATTTCATGAAATTTCATATATTGAATAGAATGGTAAATATTTCGTTCATTTCAGAGCATAATGCAATTAAATAAAACTACATACATATAGTTTATAGTGAGTAAGTAAGTAAATATTTATCTGCAGAAAGAATAAAACATAATATAACTTTGAATGGATCAGAGAAAAAAGTGACACATGGTTTATAGTGGCACTTTGAGAAGATGAAGAATTTAGCATTTTTAGGGGATTTGAAATACAATTTAAATACACAATAAAACTTATGAAATAAAAGGTCTCATTGAATCATGAGGCATTTGCAAGCTATTCGTGCGCTTATTTTTTGAATCAGTTGGCAATATTGAAGCGTTGTTTGTGACGTCATGTCTTCGCTTCGGTGAATCAACCAACATTTATTTACAGGAAATGTAATCCAAATAGTTCTTTTGCTTCCAATATATTATTTCAAGACATGTATAGGTATCATCACAACCACATAGTTTGAACAAGTTAATTGCTTAAAGATTTCTGACTCAATAATGTGACCTACCCATTTTCATAGTTTCTTTGAAATGCGAAATTAATCATAAATAGTATATTCATGTTTTACATAATGAAGAGATTGGGTAGGGATTTGATATAATGGTCTAATCGCGGAAACTAAGCTACATTTCTGTGGCCTGATCAAGATGATTCACATAAATGTGTTCGGGAAACCTTGTTCCGAAGACTTTGTTTGTTGCTTTAGTATGGATTCCACTGAACTGGGAAGAACACTTCATATTATTGACAAACATATTTTTTGACAATCATATAACGAGGTACGAGGCACATCTGTTGATTTAAAATATTTCGATAACTTACTCTGCAAGATTTTCCTGTGGAATGGAGAAAAACAAAAAAATTCACTTAATTTTTGGGAATATATTACATACCTATTACATAAATATTCGAAATATTCTCTGCGATATAATTTTTATCTTTATTATTATTGAAATAAGTATATTAAATGGAATTTATTCAGAGAGTATTTCAAATACCAAAGTCGTTCAGCAGTAACGAGTATTTGTCATTTACTCACCGAGATTTTGGTTTGTCCTAAAGCCGGAGGTACGTCTAAATCTTTGGGAATCATAACATGCCCGAAATTGTGTCTATATCTTACACACCACACTGCTAGCCAATCGACATCGTAAACTGTCAAGGATCCTGGCAACTGTATCTCAATATCTTCTCCCTGGTATCCCCTGAGTACATCTAGGGAACCCATTTCGTTAGGAACCTAGGTAGAAACACTTCGTTCACAAGAAGATAATAATAATAATAATAATTTTGTTTATTGTTCATCATTAACACTTCTGGACAACAAAAAACCAGGACACCTTGAACCAGGAGTCTGCTCTACTACTAATGCCATAAATTTATCAGAGCAAGTTAAGCGATCGAGCATATACACACTAATTCTTCAAATTTGAAGGAGGAATATACTTATTTATCATCGGTGAAAGATCTTAGGGAAAACCCAAATGTAATTGTATTTAAAGAAGTGGGAGCAGGACACCCCTGAAGAATACCATATTGTATACTCTTTTGATTTTGTTTACCTTGATGCCGTAGGGAGTGGGTTCTGACCCATTTCCCACCCAAAAATATGCGTCTGGTCCTGCTCCGTCGTAGTGTAAATTGGGTATGTAAAATGTTTTAGCGTCTAGTATACTAATATTGTCAGATCTCAGTCCATGTGCCAATCGTTTGAATTCTGGGAGTACTCTTGGTTTTGGAACATCCAAATTTGGAGGGATGAACACCTCCCCAAAGTCTACCTGGAAGAAAAAGGCTATTCAGAAAATGTGTACACTTATCTATTTGAATTTCTTAGACGACCGAAACGATTAAGTTATTATTTCTAAAATGAGGTTTCGAAGACAAAGACGTTGTTGAAAAGTGGCAGCTCCATAAACTATTTTTGTGAGATTTCGGCGAAGACATATGTATATGATAGGGTAATCTACGTGGTGATATTTGATATTTATTACCAGAGTGGTCAAGCGCCCAGTTACTGCATGACTGGATTCTCGGCATCAAGTATTTCAAACTTTTATTTCCAGAGATACTTTATGGATGTCTTTTTTTCAAAATAGTTTTCACCCGAAATATCCCTATCACGTAAGTTCTGGTCTTAAAAAGTGACGTTTAAAAATTTAATCAGCAGCATCATGCTTTCAACGATGGAGTCGAACAGAAGAATTTTTGGACCGTCAAATGAAATTCGAGCAACCTTTATCTTGATTTTGTTTCATTGTTTTTTATTGTCAGTCTTCACAAGCATTCATTATTTGTCACCTGTTTTTTTGAGCATTTAGGCCAATGGCTGCGAAACCTCAATAAATTAATACATTATTCATTTCATATTATGTGTTTCATTTCAATTTTTATTCAATTGGGCCGGAATACCAAGTTTTCGTACAATTTATTCAAATTCGAACTCAAATGACAAACATCATTCATCAAAATCAACACTACGAGAAATATAATTCTCGAATTTTGTAGTCTGCAACAGTGGTGAATGGCTAAAATGATTTTATCCCATTTTTCGTTTAGTTTACCATTTATTTCTGTTTCATAACAGGGAATTCATCTAGATGCTCTAAAGTTTACATGAAATTGGTCTTTCATTTTAATTTATGCAGATTAATGGTTACGAATTGGCGAATGCGCCAGATTTTCTTGAACTTCCCGATGCAGAGCGCAACTTACTTATATTTTTCTTTCATGAGAAATTTCTTTGGATAAAAAGACCAAAAACGAATTAGCGAAATTGGTGAATTTCTTGGAGTGTCGATCCTATAGAATGACACTTTTTGTTTGATTTTCAATGTACATATTGTACAAAAATTAAGCAGGGGTCTACTAATTGTGCATATGAAATTAAAGAAAAAACTCCATTTTGTTTTGCTCTATATGAAAAAAATTAAAAAAATAGAAATGGTCCGAGCTTATTGAAAATTACAAGTGAACAAGTAAATTTCAAACCTTTCTGAAATATGGTCCGAGTATCACGAGTCATGCAGCATATGAGATGTAATATCTTTCAAAAAAAGGTGTTCGAATTAATTGGACTCAATATTCAATAGCGTTTTTTGATGAAAAGTCTTGAAACAAAATTATAGTGGTATTGAACAAAATAAACGAACTAAATCTTGTGTTACCTCTTTTCAATTTTCATCTGTTTTTGAAAGAAAATACAAAAATCTTTCGGATGCGACATGACTCATGCAAATCTTTTTTAAGAATGTTATTGAGGTTTCGTGTGTATGTATGTAGGGTATCCCGAAAGTAAACCGCCATACATTAACGATATGAAACATGAAAATATATCCATAGTGTCCCTAGTTTTCTTAAATAATGGCCGAAAAGGCTTCATTTCGAATTTACAGGATGTTAATGACCATGGAAAAAGTCAAATCCATCCAAGATGATTAGCATAAATCTGATTACGAACGTTTCGTCCATAAAGTCATATTATTTTATTTATGATTTGTTCCGAATTCAGTGGAGAGAGAGAAAATCATGCAATTCGTTTTGTAAGCCAATCAAATCAATGTCGGCATTTGGAAATGATAAAAGGCTCAATGAAATTGTTATTGACAATTCCTCCTGATCTATAAATTTACTGAAACTCTGTGTTGAAAACATTGCATTTTATTAATTCATGACGATTTTAATCGCTCCAATCCCTCATGCCAGTTGTGAAAACTTCCTGTCTTGTAAATTGAGATTCGTCAACCGTAATTTAATACCTACCCAGATTTTCCAATATACATATATATTTTCATCCAATAAACACTGAGGGTATTGTGAGGTTTGCACTTTTTGATAGTAGAAATAGAGTCATGGTAGATTCGTTTTGTGTGGCCAACTTATAACACAAAGACGGATTGTCTTATGACTGATGGAATTATTGTGTACCTAGAAAGAGTTTATTCTCTAATACGGTGCATTAAGAAGAACATGTTTAGGTACCGTTTTCTCAATTAGTTTTTCTTTTAAACTTCTGAAACAAATCTTTTTTGGACTGTTTTATATCGATAAAATAGGGTTATTTTTCGTAGCATATACTTAATACTATTTGACTGTAGCTTTCATGAAATAAAAGAGTATAAGAGACTTCTCCCATCTAAAATTCTTTGATATTATTTTTCGTTCTGGTTCGGAGAGAATGGATCCTGAGAGAATTATAGCTACTAATATTGACTCAATCGAATAGGAAATATGACCGCTAAGAGCGGTCTAAAGCTTCACTCTTTTTATGTCTCTTAAGAAAGCTCTATTCTATTGCCAACAAAGAATTCTTATTAGGACTCGATTGACTCGGCTACGTCGGGCGTAAACAGAATATCTTTGTCTCCGCTATTCGGGGAATACCTTCCCGATTTTCGCGAACTCCCGAAATCCACTCCAATAAATTAACCTGACCATTGCAGCCATTTTGGGAGTGAAATATCTGCAAACGGGACTCGAAAGCAGCATTTTCGGCGTCCTCAAACATTTTCGAACGATTCGCGCAGGTCGATACCGACACTGTAACTCCAGTCCCGGGGCTTGGAGGCACCACCCTTGAGGGGGCAGCGTATGTGGTCGGGGGTGGGGGTGAATAACTGTTAAACAGACCACAGACGAGCTCTTTACGATTCGGAATTCCTCCCATGTCACATGGGAGCATTTTCCAACCGGATTTCAACTATTCAGGAGGTTTCGTGAGAATCAGACCGAATTAGTGTCAGAATGACGCTATAATGTTCATGGGAATGATTCAGGAATTTGAGGAGAACAAAAAGAGAAATATCTGGCATTTTGAAGAGTCATGTAGGCATTGTTTTGTTCAAACAAAGCATTCATGAAACTTCAATTATTGTTTTTTTGTTGATTCGTAACAATTCATGGGTTACATTCACAACCTCAGAATGGTTTCTCCGACATCAGTCGACATCAGTACATGACTCAGAAATTCCACCTGAAATTTTGAACAAACATACTTAAGAAAAGCTGTTACAGTTATTCATAATACAAGTGCAAAAGGCACCTCTTCCAAGAGTCCAAAATTCAAAATGAAGTGGCGAGATGTTGAACGAACAAATGTTAGAATAAGCCAGCCTTCTTTAGGGGAGGGTTGGACAAAACAGGATCGTTCGGTAAAATGGGATATAGGTCAATCTCCGGAAGTGAAGAATAGTTCATATTATATGAGAAAAATAATATCGATGAGTATATCATTTGATTATTTGAAGAATTGACTAGATTTTGTGATATTTCTAGATTTTACAATCAAACATGATGTAGAAAATTATTGTACAGAATTGTACTCTAAATCAAAAACTGATGACGGTTGGATAATGTGTTAGGATTGTCGTCATTGGTCTCAACAAGCTTTTGCAGGGGTGGAGAATGATGTTGAGCCTTACTCCTGCGATATATGTCGTTGCTGCAGTTTCATATTTTTTTAATAAATTAATATGAGTTTCTTAGTGTATTTAGTTTTCATTTTCAATGAATATATTTGACCCCCATTATCATTTTCACTCTCATTCATGAACCATCCCATTTTAGCCGACTAGGAGTGTAAGACAGGATACCTTGACTTTTTTCACAAATATGACTTTTCATATATAATCATCGATATATTCAGGCATTTTTAGTATTTAATGTATATAAGGGACAATGGAGAAGTTACTATGCACAAGTAGCAGTTATCAATAGCTTGGTTACGGAGTTATGGGTTGAATCCGAGGTTGAATCCAACTCAATGTGACATGTTCTTTCGAGCATTTAGGCCGTCGTCGTTTTATCCAACTCTCACCTACGTTATTTTTTATAATTCATTGTGTTTTCATTGAAATTATTGGAATAGTCCATAAATATCGTTTATTGATTTTTGCATTATTAATTGGCATAACTGTTTTCTCTCTCATACATTTGAAAGATAATAGATAAATCTGTTGCAGAAGACCAACATGTTATCAATAAATATTTCCATGAAACCTGTGCGACAATGATATTCTCGCACGATTTTGCAGGTCTAACTCTAGCTAGTGTAAAAATCACTTGGAATGCCGAGCAGATCCGAGTTCTTTTCCGACTACATTCCAGATCTTCTTGATGTTAGTGCAAATGGATTTTGAGGACTTTTTATTTCGTGAGACTACCGTTTCACAAAAAAAAAATTGAATTTAAACAGCTCCTTCTGGGTGCTGCAGTTTTGTCGTTAGCTATAAGTTTATAAGGATCATTTTATTCCATGCAACATGAGTTGCATTTAGCCTCAAAATCTTTTCATGGCTACATATCAAAATCGTGAAAATACCCCTGTGAAATTCAAAGAAGGCAACATTTCCATGCTGGTATTGAGTCTAGTATTATAGAAGACCAAACAGACACCAAACATTACCTTGGCTCAACTCATCAGGCAATAATTAATCAACTGAATGATAGTGTGAAACTTATTAATAACAGAATATTTCAATGAACAGAAACCCCTGTTCACAACAGAGGAGTGGGCGGCTATGTCATAATTATGAGGCTTAATTACTATTCCAATATTCCAAGTTACTGAATGACAGAAACTATATATAGCTGTACCCAACTCGAATTACTCAGAAATTCTCATTTCAAAATCCTTTGAACTTCCCTATTCATTAAACTCAGTCAGTCTTATCGATCCACTAGTGCTTTTCCATTCAAGTTGAACCTTCCGATATTAAATTTTTCTTCTGGCTGAAACGGAGTCCCGAAAATAAATCGGAGGAATACAATGTTACATATTTTATTTCATATTGAATACAATATTTTTTGTTTGAATGTCAATGGTTTATCAATACGAGGTAACTTTATGCATGAAAATAAAAATTATTGGTTTTTGATAAAATTTTAATGTTTGATTTTGATACTTATTATTATAAAATCTAGGACCAAGTAATACCAACTACTAGAAATGTATCATCAAGGATTTCACAGTATCAGACGACAGCTGTCTTTATGGTTGTTCTAAAAACGTATTCAGCATATTTCGAGTGGATGTCGAAAATTTGCGGGAACTGAGTACAATAACATGGCGTACATGAGTACAATGACATGGCGGTGTCGCTAATATTTAACACTAGGAGTTGGTAATAAAATACCAACTTCTCAAATCGAGCAATATCCTCTAATATAACTACAAACTGTCTTGGGATCGCACAGCAGATAAGACCAAACTGTACCGTGTAATGATGAAAATAAAACAATACTCATTGAATACGATCCCGAAACAGAACAAAGAACTTGACGAACACATGGCATTGTATTTTATGGGTAGGGGAATATAAAACAATTACTTATTTTACAGGAAAAAGCAATGAGAATACTAAATAACATTAAATATGATGAGTCCTGCAGAGATATTTTCAAGAAATCAAGAATGTGTCCTTTACATTAGGAACCACAAATAGTTATTTGAGAAGCACGAAAACATAAGGACTGGCTACGACACAAGAAAGTAATATTTAATTTATACCAAGCATAACCTGATAACATCGCAGAAGCAGAATATAAATGTTTAAAACTCTTCCAATGATTATAAAAGCAATTTCAAGTATGACGAGTTTTGAAAAAAATATATTCAAATATCCCGTTCACTTGGGACCATAATCTCTAGCAGCAATTTATTAAGGAATAATTTGTTTTTTACGACACTTTTCATTTTCGTAGATTTGTGAAGATGATGGGGAAAAATTATCATTTAATCAACTAGTTCATTAATCGCTAGATTAATAAGCAAGTTGATTACAAGATTTATCCGTCGACCTCATTATGGGTTGAGTATAAATTCTAGATTGAAATAAATTTTTATTTCGCATATTAGATACAATTAACATAATATTAATTTCTCGCGTCCATAGAATAGTTATTTATGATACAAGTGCAGAAGGCATTGATGTTCTTACACGAGTTCAAAATTCAAAAACGAGCCACGAAATGGCAAGTTTCGGAATGAACGAGTGTTAGAATGAGCCTTCTGTACGAGTATCATACATTATTTTCCCTAATTCATTGGAATTTTTTATCGAAATTAATGAAATATTGCCGTAAATATCGTTTGGTGGTTTTTGCATCGAAAAATATTGATTGGCAGAACTGTTTTCTATATCATAAAATTTGACAGATGTTGAATAAATCCGTGACAGGAGGCCAACATGCCATGAATAAATATTACTGAAAACAATGATAGAATTAAATATTCTAACATTGTTTTGTTCTACGAGATGTGGCAGAATGAACGGATTTGACACATAATTAGAGAAAATTAATTTTCAGTAGAGTTTTAATATTACTAGTATTGCTTCTGAATACTTTATGTTTGATTGCCCATGACAATCATATGTTAAATTTGGAGAAAGCATACATTAAAATAGGTCACTATTGATCAATTTCGTGTAAGTTAAACTGAGCTTTTATTTGGAGGTTGACGGAAAAGATAATCATTATTTATTCCTTATTCAACTATATTACAATGGTCCACAATTTACCGAGCAATCGAAATTAGATAATATCAATCAAAAAGGTCTGCAGCTTCTTGTTTGAACGTATTCCTATAGTTGATTAAGATCAGATTAATGCTAAATCGAACCAAAAATGTACATATACATATTTGAAATTCTTTTATTGTAACCAATGAGAATGATGAAGACCTGTTACTCCAAAAATACTGACAAAGGTCCTATCAGTTCTGGAAATGATTTACAAAATCAACTTAATTTTGATTATCCGGGGATGTTTTCTATCTGAATAATTTATGAGCTCGAGGAAATTCTATCCGCTGAAGACTTATAAGGGGTGGTTTTAATGTAGCACGTAAGAATGATGTATCCAACACCCTCCACAACAAATGGACTCAGTTTAGCGTGACGTAGAAACGACACCAGTGAATAAAGGACTGCACGCATTAGATGCTGAGAGTAATACGGACGAGGGTTGACGGTATGGTCCGTTTGGTAGGCGTGGATTTTCAACGTTTCGATGAAAATTGATGATCATGGGCTGATAGATTATCAGATGAACCTCAGATGTTCGCGAGTGATTCGGTTCAAAGGGACCTATGAGGAGCAGCTTATTTATTGAAATCGAATCAGGCCGAAAATTTTACAGATAGTCACTCATGACGTTCTGTGTCTGCGAAAAGTGATTCTTCAGGTTATTTATGATTTATGAAGATAGCATACTCCTTAACTCTAAAGAAAAGTACCTATACGTTTTAATGCCTTCAATAAAATCCCTGTAATCGACACTTTCCGCAAATTATGAAGAAATGGAGTAAATGTCATAAAACCCTTAGGCAGTGGTCCTTTACCGATGAGGTGGTAAAACCAAACCCTTGCTAATTGCTTAACGCTTTATCTTGATTGGAATGTAGGTATCTTGACGAAATCAAGCAGGAAAATTAGTTTCATCGATTTTTTTTTTAAATTTTAACACGATTGAATTGATGCTTGGTCACATTTATAGACTAGCTTTTCTTATTCCTTTAATTTGAATAATTTTTGGTTTGCTCAATTTTCCTGCCCTCGCTGCATTCTTTTGTCAGATTTGAATTTCGGATATGACTTGCTTTTTCCCTCGCGGCAAAAGAACAAGATGTCTTCACCATATTATGGTATTATAAACCTCTATTGAAACTATAGACCTTTTATCCCAATAAGGGGGATAAGTCTATGCATGAAACTATCATACATATCAAGCTATATTATATTATAATATATTATCTTATGTGTATTCACAAAAGATTAATCATAGTTTGTTATCATGATGGTGACGACTAATATTTCAGACCATGATGTTTGCTACTATAAAGACATAAATATTTTTCCTAATCACTGAAGTAGGTTTGACGATCTTGGCTATATTCGATAATCAATTCATAGGTTTAGAGGTCCTAAATATGAGGAAGACTATATACGTACTAGCCGACGTTTTGTTTCAAATATAAATATCATCAGGACACATAATCTTCTTTTATGGTATACCTGGTTTTCATTGTGGGGTCAAGTGGTTCCTACTGATTGAATGAAATTTCTTTGAAAACCTTGGCTATAACTGACAATGAATTGACCGTTTGAAGCTGAGTTTCACAAAACTTTGATTGTCCAACCAAAAAGTCAAGTAATTAGAACCAATCGAATTACAACGAAGCTCGGGCAATCAAAGTTTCATGAAACTCATCTTCATAGAGGTTTAAAATATAAGGAAACCCATTGATAATACTTAATCTACCATTTGTTGATATTGACTTAGAAAGAAATTTTCAAATAAATAGGTTTAGGAACGAAAGATTAGATATCATTGTAATGAATTTAGAAAAATAAACAAAAAGTTCACATTTTCTCATCAAAATTATGTTCAGAAATTAACCAATTCTGTTTTTCAAAAAGAATAATTTTAGAGTGTTTGTTTGTTGCATCCATGTTTAATGAAATTACTGCTCATGGACACTAATATACTATAATATATAATACTAATATAGTATAATAATTTAATATAACACGTATGCTTTCTTATTGTAAAATGTATGTTTCTAAATGTAAAAATACCGAAACGTCGGCGAAGAAGTAAATACAATTTAGAAGACAACAATCCTACATTTTGTCTACATTCCCGACAAAATAATCACACAATAATTTTAGATTTTCATTTAAGAGCTCTACCATATATAGGGTCCACATTAGCATCACGAAATGGCCACTTAGAAATATCTCTTTATATCTTTCCTTTATTCCTTACCAATATACAGGATGATTTATTCATTCTGACAGAATTTTCATTCGACTATATTTCTATTGCTGTATATATTTTTTTTAGAATTTGTAACACTTTTTTGTATACAGAATATCATATTTCCAGTGCCGTATCAATGTGAAAATGGCCACCCTATAGGCCACTCTCTGAATTTTTTTACATTTACTTAAAATGCATAAACACAGGAATAGAATTCAATCATTCAAATTTTTTAACACCTCTGAATTATTCATTGTTATTCTAACCTGAGAAGCTTGAATTCAAGAAATTTCTTCATGAAACATGTTATAATGATTGAGTATTCCTGTGTTTATGTCTTTCAAATAAATGTAAAAAAAGTTCAGAGAGTGGCCTATATGATGGTCAGTTTCACATCAGCAGTAAAAATTGATTTTTCTGAGTAGGCACTGGTATACATAATCCAACAGATGCTAAAAAGTGTTCGGAAAAATCATTCACTTCTGATATAGAGTACCAGACATATATTCGAATGACTATCATTCATGAATGAATAAATCATCCTGTATATTGGAAAGGAAAGATAGGACACATTTCCAATCGGCCATTTCGTGATGCTGATGGTTGACCCTTTATATGGTTCCTCGTGGGACACCCTGTATAGTTCCCCCCTGCTAATAAGGGATTTGATTTCATTGAATACTTACGGTGAATCGCCTGCACCAGACCGAAAGCCATCTGATGTCCCTGATTCTCTTACCGCCAGGCAGCCTGAGGATCACGTCTGTATTATTGTAAGCCTTTAATACCGGGGATCTCTGCTGGAACAAAAGAGAGATTTCCTAGAGAAAAATTGAATAAACGCCGTATTTTCACGAAACAGCTCAATTTAACGGCCTGTTGAGGTACGAGACTACAGGGCGGCGATATCGTTATTACTCCGACCACGATTGAATTTCGGGGTAGCGAACGATGCGAGGGATGGGGGATATCCACATACGGGAGTTGTTGCCTGCGATCAACCCCAAGGCAGGACCGATGACACGGCAATCCGAGAATATCGAGCCTTGTGCAGGATGGTATTCGGAAAATTCCCCGCTTTCATTTAAGATTGATGCATTTACATGAAGTAAATTCGAAGCGAACTATATAAATGCATTTTTCTCTAATAGGGGACAGAACTGGTTTGTTTTTGTTGTACTCACTCTAGTACGCAAAGGTGAAGAATCCTAATATTTCATAGAACATGTCATTAAAAAGCAGATACAAATAGACCTGAAAGTTAAGGAATTGCAATGGCTCATCGGTAGAAAATCCAAATTAACACTGGAGAATAAACTTCTCATCTACAAAACTATTATAAAGCCAATATGCACATACGATCTCTGGGGATACACCAGTAAATCGAACATGTAAGTGATTCAAAAAAGTCAGTCCAAAAATTTTTGAAATTATTACAAATGCACCAAGGTTTGTTTCAAATCAAACATTTCAGAAAGACTTGAAAGTACTATACGTGAAATATGTCATCAAGGTAAAAAGCGTAAAACACCACACGAAGCTGGAGGTCCACATGACCACATGAATATTTTACTTCACCCACTAACTGAAGTGCGAAACGATAGGCGACTGGCTACTCAAACGAAAATGGCCAACAAATCTAAAAGAGATGTGAAGAGCAACTGCCACTGCACAGGACCTCACATCACAACGACAGTTGAGAGCATTCAGCTCATATGCCAGCAAATAAGCTTATAGAATGTATTTACTGTGATTATTATCAAAATAAAAAAAAGATTTACCTTCGACAATTCAAATTTGGTATCGTAATTTCTTCAGAATGCTTTTTATGTTCTTATGCTCATGGGAACCGTTGATTGCATTTTCTATAAACTATCAAATTCGTTATTTGAGTCATGTGGAGAAACACCCAATTAATTATTTATGCTGCGTCACAAGAGTTAAGGAAAAATCGCTCTAAAATCATTTAAAACTCAATAACAACTTGAAGCGATCCAATAAAAATCAGTATGAGACATTTCGTCAATCTGGTCGCCTTTTTTCGGAAGTTTGGTTCTTTGCATATCCTTCATGAATTTTCTTATTTTAAAATGGAGTCAGTTTATCAACGGCTTTGATTTGAAACGAGTTTTCTGAAAATGCCAAGACGTAAATTAACAAACGCTGAGGCTAATAGGGCTATCGGAAGGCTACATGTTGGCCTAACTCAGGTTGTTGTAGCGGAAAGTCTCCAAGTCAGCCAAAGTGTGATATCTCGATTTTGGAATAGGTTCAGGGAGACAGGTTCCGTGTTGGAAAGATCAAGGCTTGGTGGGCTACAAAAAACAACACCTGCTCAGGATCGTTTCATCACCATTTGGGAGAGAAGAAAGCCTACATCTACGTGTAGAATGTTACGGAATATTCTTCAAAATGCAGATGGAGTCCAAGTTTCCATCGAAACCATCAGACGACGTTTGAGAGAGGTGAATCTAGGTTCTGGACGTCCACTAAGAGGAATTTCTTTAACACATGATCATAAACGTCAAAGACTGGAATGGTCATGGCAACAAATGAATTGGAACGATCAATGGCGTGGCGTCACTGATGAATCCAGATATGGACGATTTTCAGATTCTCGAAGAATAAGGGTATGGACAATCCCACGCATACCCCGTAATCGTCCCTATGTCCAAGAAGTAGTGTTATGGTATGGGCCGGGATATGTTTCAACGGGCGCACAGATCTACACATTTGTCCTGGAAATATGACACTATAGGGAGCATGTCGTTGATAATGTTTTGCCAAATTTTGACGCTGCTATTAAATTTTTAGTCGATAACGATAACCACCCTGTATACGCTGCAGACCTACAGGCTGAAATTAATTTTTTTAATATAATATAATGGTTGGTAATATGTGAAATTAATTTTATTTCCTGTAGCTTGAAATCATATTAATACGAATTTTCATTACAAATCTCATTTAAACTATATTTTCTTGCAATTTAAGTCAATGCCCCTAACTCATGTGGAGCAGTTTATTATAAGAGTACATAATTTCCATAAATTAGAACAAGCTTATTCAATTTTTTTCGAAATGAATTCAAGGATTTCTCTGTTTTTCGAATGGTAATGCAAACATTGAACGAAAATTGTAGCAAACGATTATGTTGTGATTATTTTTTAAATTTATTTTCATTGTGAATTCTATATTCATTTCCAAAATTTTTTGAAGAGTAACCATTATTCAAAACCTTTTTCGAAATTTCCCTGTTCGCAGAAAAATTCAATTCCCAATATCTGTCTACGCTGACATGGGTAGCGAAGCCAGCTCGTGTCTCTCGTTCTCGTTAATCACCAAAGAACCAAATATGCAATCGTATGCTATTCACCCAGCATTTTGCCAGTCTTCAATAAAACTTTCTCGAAGTTCATGCAGTGGAAGCGAAATATCAAAGCTACGATCGAGATGTATCGGGTATTTGAAATTTGAATTTTAAAAGGATCCGGTCATCAATTTTTGTTCATATCGTCATACTCTTTGGAAACTTCAGGAAACCCTAGGACTATGCTCTATTGAGAAACAGAGAGTACATCTGGTCAACAGAGTTCAAAAGTAGTTGTGAAGTGAGCTAGAAGCTTCGAAATGCTATGAAAAACAAGAGCAAAAAGAGTTCAAAAGTGGATATGAGCTGTGTTAGGAGCTGCTCCCATCTTCAACATCAAATGCTGAAGAAAATGTCGACATTGTAACACAGATTGATATTAATAAATTGAATTGTATTCAAATTAATAACCCATTTCAGAAATTTATTCGTTACTTTGTGTAGAGCCTCGAAACCACGTTGAAATTCATAAATGGGACAACTATATACATATAAGATTTTCTGTTGTCTCCCCAACTTCCCCACACTCACAACTAGGGCTCTCAACCGAATATCATCTGAAAAACATGCTGTTGCTTCGTCCATGGCCTGTTCTGATACGATTCAGAACAGACCATATTCTCCTGGGAAGGTCAAATCCAGGAACTCTAATGGAAGGATCAGTAATACGATCTTTGTTGAAAAAATTGCATGCATTTCATTCATACTGCCAAATTTCCTTGCCGCTTCTATTCGTATCGATTAAAAAATTTGATCAAAATGGTTTACGCGACTTCAATCTTGGGACCTTATCATCTGGAATATAGAAGAGTATGGGAAATGAATTTGTTCCAAAAATTCAAAGTTGCTGTCTCTCTACCGACATGAGGAGGTTCCGAATTCGGCAGATTTGGCCTAATGTGCCTGTTTTTGTTCCACTTACTCAAGCTGCCCCTTTTTTGACGAAATTTCAAGTCGTTCAAGGCATCGAATTAAATGACTCGGAGGAACTGAAGAGCTCATCAGAAATACATGGATGATTGGGACAATATTATGTCAAAATGTATCGTTTCAGTTTTAAACAGATTTGCAAAGAAATTAACTCAATCGTTTTTTCATTGGTAATCCAAAAATTCTAAAATGCAAGAATGATCAAATGAACGAATCAAGATCAGCACAAAAAAAAACTGGGGGTACAGAGCAGTTTAAGTTATTCATAAACTAGGGTATTTACCTACGCGGATTTACTATTGACCGAGCATGCACCTATTTCAGCGATCTTGAAATCAATTAACTTGTCCAGTATAGCTCTAAAATTATTACGAAAGTTTAAGAAAAGTATTCCCGAGGATTTGTGGATTAGACATATGCTTTTATGAAAATCTCATAATTCACTCACGAACTCGAATCGAGAAATCTCTAGTTCAGTTGAAAAAAATAATCGAAAGGTTATTGGAAAATCCATGCAATTCGTCTCTGTCCCGAAAACGGTGGGAGCTCGCACAGAGGGAAATCTGGAGGGCGTCAACCGCCCCCAGTGAGGGTATATTTCGATTGTGATGATCAAGTCAGCTTAACGTCTTTATTAACTTTTCAGATTCCACCCCCTTCTGCCCCTTGTCGGTTGTGTAGTGTCGGTAGAAGCCATGGAGGGTTCCTCTGTGAAAACGCTTTAACGTTTTTACTTCACTTTAAGCTACCCTCCAACATCCCGATTTCGATGCGAGTAGTGTGTAGAGGAAATCGTGAATTATTTCTGAAAAGAATGAATGGTATGGATTATTATGAGGTCTAGATTTCCACAGCAACATTCGAATAATCGATACTTTATCCAGTTGGGTTTCCGCTTCACGAGAACAATTTCTAAATCAGAAGTTCCCATTCGATAAATCACGGAATTTAACCAGTTTCATCGATATTTTGAACTATCTAAAAGTTCGAACCCAGTATTACCTCAATAATCCGTCCAAATTAGACAGAATGACTTAAAGTTACACCATCTATCGTTCAGGATCTGTTTCTGATGAAATTAATCAAAAAAGGTTTGTCTGATTTTGATAGAACTTGGCATACTTGATTGCATCAATATAAAGCTTGTTTCAATATGATGAAATAATTTATTCCCTCTGCGTTTCACAGGGTAATTCAATTCTTAATTTAGTTAAGAACAAAAAATTTTTTGTTTCACACTAATTCCTTGGATTCAGGAATTAAAATAAACAAGAATATTTTCGCCATTCGATTGATACTTCACTTTGATACTGTTTATTCTATACTCCGTCCAAGAATTATTGTGATCTATGCAAGCGTTGAAAGTTTAGTTACAAAATTATTCATAATACAAGTGCAGAAGGCATTGAGATTCTTACACGAGATCAAAATTTGAAATCGAGCCACGAAGTGGAGAGTTTTTTAATGAACAAGTGTTAGAATGAGTCTTCTGTATGAGTACCATACATTATTTTCTCTAATTCATTGAATTTTTATCGAAATGAATGAAATGTTGCCGTATTTATCGTTTGCTGAATTTTGCATTGAAAAAATCTTGATTGGCAGAACTGCTTTCTATCTCTTAATTTGACAGATTTTTAATGAATCCGTGTCAGGAGGCCAACATGTCATCAATAAATATTACTGAAAACAGTGCTAGAACGAAATATTCTTGCATCGTTTTGTTCTACGAGATGTAAAAAAATAAACGAATTTGACACATAATTAGAGAAATTACATTTCCATGAGACCATCGCTGAATATATATGTATGAATGAAAACCCATAAAAATATTAATTATTTTTTCAAGGTAAATCATTTTGAAATGGTTGAAGGTTTGAAGATTTTCTACAGACAATTTTCATGAGAACAACAGCAATTTTTTAATATTGTTCGTTATTAAAAATAAAACTTTTTATCGCATTGGAAAAATCTATTTTTTGGTAGGTTGAATATGTTTGAGCATCAACCAACAGCTTATAAGAAGATATATTCCAAACAAACATATTTCACATTTGAAAAGTGATCCATCAGATTAATTTCGATGTGATTAGTTCACTTCATCTGGTGATCAATTCTCCCCTTTTTAAATAGCGCAAGGCTGAATAAATGCTCAAATTCAAAGTTCATTTGTCACTTAACCCAAGAACATAATATCGTGGGGTTACATGCAAAAAGCACTAAGTCTAAAAACAAGTTCAGGAGTTACGAGCAATTTAAAGTTTGAATGTATTTCGAAAATTTGTATAAATATTGTAGGCGTTAAAAAACTGTTTCAAATAGAAGAGATACACCTTAGGAATACCATGCCATAGTTTTACATTATTTAAAAAATATTGCAATCCCCAAAAATTGATGAAAAGACGTTTTTCCAAATTGTTGACCTAATGCTTTTAGCTTGTAACCCCACGATATACAAATTGAACTGAAATGCCAAATTAAAATAATTTACGTCACTTGATTAAATTTTTGAGACATCATAAGTCAGCGACTATTTTCAAAAGTTATACTGATGGCATATAACGGACCAAAGAACTAATACAGGGTCATGTGTTAGCATACTCCGGCGCATATACAGGTTGGGGTTAAACAATGTAGCACTGATTATCACGCTGTTTTTGAGAAAAAATACAACACTATACTATCATATATTGTTGAAGCATAGATAAATTCTCTTTTTTCTTTTTTTTTTTCAAAAACACAGTTTCATACGAAAAAAGTTCAGATACAAAAAAAATATTTCACTACTGTTCTTCAAAGAATACCGCGGTTCACGACGAACGATATGGATTTCGTGCGGGTTTCGCAAACAGACTGTGAACTTTTTCATTTAAATTTTTCGTTTTGAGGAACTTAATTCGATAACCAAGAATATGTACCGCATTCCACATCAAACTAATTGAACTATTCTGAGTTGTAGCCTGCTTTTCTTCAATGACAGACAGGCGTGCTTCATTCTGTAGCTCTATTGTATCAATTTAGATGCAAATGGGGAGTCTGTCGCTGTTATTCATCTGCCCCTATCTCCCTCTCATTAAATAAACTGTAAAGCCCAAGGCTCCCTCAGAATTCATTCTCTGATTTGCACCCGAAAACTGCGAAGGAGAAAACATAAACGGGACAAAGATGCGGCTCCATGGATGTAACTTGGATATCTTTCTCCTAAACATTCCCCAGATGATTTTCCCCTGAACTCACACAGATTTCTGCTGCAGATGTTTCTCTAGATACCGGATTTCTCATTCTACGTTCGACAATGGAGAGAAATGGATGGTTAAAAGTTTGAACGCAGCATCTTCGAGCTTCAGGTTTGAAGGAAGCTCTGTGTGCATGGACTTTCGAAAGCTCTATCGCATTACCTTTTTTTGCAACGAGATATTTTTCAAACAAATTTCTCTGGGACAGACCTATTTAATCTTCGAGATTTGTCGAAAGTCAAAGGAGGTATATAGCTATCAAATTATCGATTTTCATCATGTGAATAATAAACCAGTCCATTCAATATAATGCCCTTTCTACATAAAATATTTTTATGGCTGATAGTATCTTGTGTTCTCGGGTATATCATAAGTAAATCAATTAACCTTAAATAAATTACAAGGTGTATTACAGGCAAACTATTTGAACATTATACTCAACATGGAATTCAATCCAACAAATTACCTACAATGAAAACTGGACTAAGAATAATGATCTCAGTAGTCGAAGCCGGAAAGAAAAAAAGAATAATGAAAGATACACATTGAAAAATAAAAAAAATGACAGTTTAAAACTTCAAAATTTTTGTATAGCATATAACACATTCTTTGTCAAAACACTGGTCATTGACACAACTTCTACTCAGTTCCATCCAGTTTTGAGGAAGTCTGTTCACCAACTTAGTACTCGGGAAGTTATCTTGGGTTTTTTAAGCGGTGTTGTGACCGTACCCATCTATTTCGTTTTCTGGAGGCTTGATAATGATGGAATAACGCGGTTTTGTCAGTTTTGTTCAAGGATGTAAGTATATAGACGTAAGTATACAGAATGTAACGTTAAAATTTTGTATTTAGTGAACAGTTCGCTGCAGCTGGTTCTTTGTGATCTTCCGGCGATAGCTCAACTCTCAGCTTGCAGAAATGCTACTGGAACTGAAGCATCTGGCGCAGCGAACTATAATAAGAGACATAAGTTAAAGCGCTATGGAAAAGTGTGAAATTTTTAAATATTGCTGCTTGTCTATTTAAACAACTTGCCATTGGTCTACCATTGTATACTCCCCATGATAATCGTTTTGCGTTTTGTCAGCCTCTGTTATGAGGCTGCCAGCAAAATGAACCGTCCAAAGTAATACACAAAAGAATTGCGGTCTTGTCAACTAAACGTTGTTTTACACTGAGAACTCTGAGTTTTATCGCTGTTTAACTTCAGTCCCTTTAACTAGAACCGTCATGTCTCTGCTTGTTTTAAGCATTCCTCAAACCGAAACTCGAGTCGTTAAAATATATGCATTTCATATCAGAATTCGAAGAGATTATCGACAAATAAGAAGAAGTGTCCCCAGAATAGATCCTTACAGTACTGCGATCGTTATACAGTCCTTTTCAGATGTCACATTGTCCTGACATGCCCTCCAAGTATGAACTAAGAAAAGCCAGTACTGGCACCATAAAATATGTGTGTATTTTGAGTTTTCTTTATACGATGAATTTGTCCTTGTTTTTGTTTATCTCAAAGTGGATTATCACTTTCAGCTTCATTGAATGATGTATCTCAGTCATATAACGTTTGTTAATCCGCAACAACTGTATATGAAATCGTCAATATAAATTAAAAAAAAACATGGGCCCAAGCCCTGATCATTTGGGCATATGTGATTTTTCTCTTGGTTGATCTTATTCCATTAAATTCCACAATTTGTCAATGACCTCGCAGATAAGAACAGGTTCAGTATTGGTCTTCATACTCCAACTTGAATAGGAGCACTTAGAATCATCCAATGCCAAATAATATGATGTGAACTAGAGAAAATGTTGCAGATTTTTGTATTCCAAGAACGAAAGAAATCTAACTTCAATAAGAGACACAAAAACCTTTGATACAGGCTGGCAAGTTATAAATTTTTTTGAGAAGCACTAGTCGGTATTCCAACGCGTGTACAGGGTTTCCCAAATTGTGTGATTTTGATTGTTTTAGGTACTTCTGGACTAGATAGGTAAAAACTTCGAAAGGTGTCCTGGGCTCGATTTTCGTTATTGATTATTATATATATTATTTCCTCAAACATCAGTATCTACACCGACATTGAGAAAAGTAAGAAAGTGGTGTCTGTATCTATAAATTGACCTAAACCATAAGATGTGCATAGGTTCAAAATACATCATTAGCACAACTCAAACACAACATTCGATATATTCGAAAATGATACCATTGATTGCAAAAACTAACCGAAAAAAAAATTCACGACAAGAGAGTCGACGTTAGTTAGTTTATAAATAAATGGAGTTCGATGAAAATCAGAGAAAGGGACTCGTGGGTTAAATTGCACTTGTCGAATTGAATATTTAAGGATAAGTCTGTTCAGCTTCAAGATTCTCCAATAGACACAACTTGTTGCTGCTTCTTCAGAATTCAAACTTAATTTCACAGCTTCGGCAGTTCACTCTGCGTACACCACTGTTTAAAGTGCAAATTTTCCCCTCTTCGTTCCCAAATCTTTTGTAATGTTCAGATACTCTTTAAATCATTCAGAGGATACGGTTATTGCCATTAGGATAATTGGGGAGGGTCCGAACTCCCCTTTGAAATATTTGTAGCCGTTCCACAGGGACACCCTAATTCGCGAGTTGTACGATATAATGATTATCTTCAGTTACACGATTTCGTGATCCCATAATAACTGGCTGAGTTTAGGCTGTATATTTCGGAGCAATGAATGAGACATACCTTGACAATTTTTTCAATCATTGGGTTAAATGTTCAATTTATTTGAACAGTTCGATTCCAATCCTGTATATAATAGATAATTGATATTCAATTTAAATATATTCAATAAGGAAAATATTCTCTGAAATTCGCATGTCATATGAATTGTTTCAGTTGGACTCCACAGGCCAGGTCGATTGAACTCTAGGCGCCAGTTCGAACTTTCTAGAGTAAATTGGTTTCTATTTCAGCAGAAGCTATCGAAGTTTGAGTAGTTCGTGATTTTTTTCTAATAGAACAACGAAATCATGAAGAGTAATAATTTCCTGGAAACCAAAACAAAGTTATATTCGTGGAAGCAACAGTTCAATCAAACTTTTTCTGCAATGACACCATTGATGGAATCTGAAGTGTCTTCCGGTTTTTGAAACGTCTATTATTATAGGAGCGAGATACGGGTATCACTTGAGTGGACCTAAAATGATGAATTTACTTTAGACCACTATAGACAGGTTAAGAACTAGTACAGAACTAGTTAACAAGTAGTCTAATCTTAATCCGTAATATGCATCTTCTTTGTCACGAACTGAATTGTGTTATTTTCAAAAATATTTTTGGGAACAATGTAATAAAGTTCGGGGCATATTGTCTCTCTCCTGATTGTACTCGAAATTTTTTTTCAATCATGAAAAAAACATTGATAATAAACTCAATTGAATTCAAAATAAATTGTTCACCCTGCTAATAGGAACTACCTAGTCATTTACAGACTTCTTCGACCTTGTGATGTCACCTCAAAAAACAAACAAAAAGTATTTCCAGAAACTTCACCTATTCCTTGGATATGACTACGAAACCACCTCACAAACTTGCAGATCAGTTCATAAACATATAGCTGTAAACTAACGAGGACTCTGGACTCAGACTGCCATCGATGTATCTTCAGCAAATATAGCTGAAAGACCTGATCGATATGATTTGCCAGATCATTAATGAAAAGAAGAAATTTCGACTCGATGATGAACTCAAATTTTCGTGGGAGCAGACAAAACCCGATGGTGATATTTCAACTAGGAATATTAGCGGTAAGAGAACCGAGCCCTGCGGAACTCTGAACTTAGTATGTATTACATCTAGGCGACAAAACCAGACCTACTCTTCCGTTCGAATTTAATTTTTAGATCATCTCTATACACGATGGATGCAAAAGATGTAATTTTTGCTTTCTGATCTAGGCTTCAGACAGATAGAATAGAAGAAATATTTCCTAGCCTTGAACTAATATCCTAGCTGATTCCCAATAGACTTCGCAAACTCAGTCAATAGACTGAGAGTTGACAGTGACGCCGAAGCACCTGATTTTATCATCAAGTCAGAACTCAGGAATTTCATTTTGAAGGCAAAAGTTTTTGTTTGAATCTTTGGGCTTTGAGTTCCAACAGATTTTTGAGATCTTCGTTCATGGAGTCAAGTTGCTAGCATCTATGGAAGTGAGACTACGAAGTTCGTCACTGGTGGATGGGAAAATAAACGAGCTATCATCCATGAAGCTCACGATTTGGATGACAAATCTGCACATCCTTTCTATACCTATATTTTTTTCAAGACTCTATAGCAACAATACAGGATTAATTTCTCTAGAGATTAGTCAACGTTTCAAAGTCTGCTATTGAATCACTCCTTGAAAAATAATTCGAGATAGGGAAATATAACATTTTCATGAATAATAAGGCAATATTCTCAGTTCTGTTTAGAATAATATTATATTTTTAGACTTACCTCCCGATGTAGTCTTCGGGATACGGTACAATAATACCCTCAGGGCTTGGCCTCGGAGAATTGCCCACCCAAAAGTAGGCGTCTGGTCCCATACCATCGTAAGAAAAGCTCTTAATGAAGATTGTGCTTTCATCGATGGCATAGGCTGTTCCTTTGATGCCATGGGCAAAATTTTTCAGGGTTCCTATCAGCTTGCCGTAATATGGCTCGGGGTGCTTGATACATAAAGCTCCTACAACAAAGATGGGTTAATGAATATGAAATATTTACACATAACAATTTCTGTTGTATTCTTCGGTAATGATGAGATTTTTGCGGATTGAAATTTTTGTGACCGGAAATCGAAAATCAATATGTTTAAGACTCTTGCAGAAAAATGAGAGTCTACGTACAAATTTCCTTCAAAACCTTTTAAATTCAGCAGTTTTCTACAAAAGCATATAACCTCCAATCTCAATGAGCATTTCGACTCTCAGCGCAAATTCACAACTCTACTACGCAGGGTCTTTAACTTGTACATATATTCAACCGATAGATACTTGAGGTCGAATGAAACATTTTTTCGTATACCATTTTCTCTGATTGTCATTTTAAACTTTCATAAGGCGCTATGCCATAGCGCATTTAATAATTTAATTCTGTGAATATTTTGAACAGAGTTGCATTCGGCCAAAGTATCCAATTTCTTTAATTTCGATGATATAGATTTTTTTAAATGATAAACTACCCAAAAAATTTCACGATGAATACTTTTAATTTTTCAAAATGGCCTAATTTTTATTAAATAGCATTCATCTTACTTTCAAGGATTCGGCTCTTTGAATTTTTGGAATAATTAGGGACTGTAATGGTGTGCAATTGTCATATCGAAAAAAATAAAACATCTTGAGTGAGAATTTGTAATTTTGTGTTTGTAGAGGAATCACAACATCAATGAAAACCGAAAATCATTCCATTCGATAAAATCCTTTCTCTATTTCAGTATCGTAATTAGTTCATTACAGTACTAAAAGTAGTGCTGTAATGAAACTCAGTGCTCAATGCCTATATTGATGATCCGTTCTCTTTTAATAAACAGTGGACCGATGAGTCGAAATTTTATAAATAGTCCAAGATCCCAGAGCTGTATTTTCACATGGCTGTTTTTTATATATGTTTTGTAGAATATTATTTCTTAAATAGTTTCATAAGTGTCAGACACTTTCTATGGGCCAAAACTTTTGTAAGACACTTTAAAGCCCTAAAAAAATGAATGAACTTATTTTCACATTTCTGATTTTTAAATATGTTAATAAGGTAACTATCAAATTATATTCCATAAGTTGGACAAATTGTAGTGACTAAACATCCCCAAACACAAAAAATATTCAGCTGAATAACATTTGTGTTTAGGGATGTTTAGTCACTACAATTTGTCCAACTTATGAAATATAATTTGATAGTTACCTCGATAACATTTTAAAAAATCAGAAATGTGAAAATACGTTCATTCATTGTTTTGGAGCTTTAAAGCATCTGACAACATATTTGGCCCATGGAAAGTGTCTGACACTTATGATACTATTTTAGAAATTATATTCTAAAAAACATATATGAAAATCAGCCATATTAAAATAAGTTACGTCATACATTACATATTATCGTAACATCCATTTTTTGGCTCCCAAGCACAGAGTCTTCGAGTTCGAAAACTCGTATTCTTCACCTAGGGACGCCTTCAAAGGATATGTAGAAATTTCCTTTTATACTTATATACTTTTCAGGACTCTCCCGAATGTTCCACATAACGTCTGGACAGTACGTCAAAGTCCAAATCTATTTATCGTAATCGGATATCAAGCGCATTTTCTGGATATATGTATAGGACAGATCGTTCTTCTCATGGAACGTGTTCCGGAAAGGATGAAGCCATCAAATCTGACAAAGTAGGACTTGTTTGCGCTTCAGGCTGTCGTTCCCAATCCTTGCTCTATAAGTTGTGAAATAATAAAGTTAGCGCAATGTCAGTACCTTAATTTTATCATTTTTCTGAGGGATGTAGAATATAAAGGCAGCTACTCTCAATTATCCTGAATTCTATAAGAGCATTGCAGCAAACGATTTTATTATATATATTATTATTATAACAATAACCTTCATAAAACGCGAACGTTACCAAAAATAATCATAACGGAATTAAAGAATTGATGATGCCGAAACGTATCAAAAAGCGTAAAAGATATCAAAAATTTGAAAGTATCGTTGTAAATGCCTTCTCTATTTCAATTTCTACCAATTCATAATTTTTAAACGTATTCATAACATTTTCAACAGAGTTTTCACGATGTTTTTTTCAAACCATCCACACCTTCTTCTATAATTTTCATTTTTGAATCCTCAACTTTCCTAACTCCCCTGCTTCCTAAGCATGAACTATTTTAAGTCAAGACCAATGATATTCAATCATAACGTAGTTATGAGGAGGATTTTTAATTTTTAATTCCGAATCAAAAATATGTAAAGGTATAATTACGATATGTGAAGTGGAATAGTCATTCAATCAATTTATAAATTAATGGTTAAGCGGAGCGAGCGAGTTAAAAGTTCGAGACCATTCATCGCTAGACTAATAAACGAGTTGATTACAAGATTTTTCTGTCGACCTCATATGAATTGAGTATAAATTCTCGATTGAAATAATTTTTTTGCATATTGTAGATACATTTGACATAATATTAGGTAATTTCTATGTTCATAAAAAATGAGGTTTCAGTAGAATTGTAACCTTACTTATTGTAAAATAGTCGTTTTGAATTGAATTGAATTGAATTACTCGTATTGCTTTTGAATACTTTAACGTTCGATTGCCCATGACAATCATACATTAAAATATTGATCATTTTCGTGTACGTCAAAACTGAGCTTTTATTTTGAGGTCGACGGAAAAGGTAATTATGAGTAATGATTTGGAATTATGAAAGTAACCACCTCTCGACAAGGAATTATTCTGAAACTTATCGGTTTTCTATCTGTGGTCGGGAAGTTCCATATTATTGGGACATTTTACATGATAACCATACTAGTTCAACAAGATGCACTTACCAAAATAATGAATTTTTTATTTAATTGCTTCTAACGACAAAAATTTGGAATTGTTTGAAATTTTTAAATATAATGAAATGTTCTATAGGATAAGATTGAAAAATAATTGATGTCAAGAAAGTTTCCACTAGTTAGAAGCTAATTTCATTGAAGTGACGATTTTAAATTGTTTCCTATCATAAGGAAACGATTGCGTCAATCTTCATGCCCAGATTATTGTTGTTGTTGAGTTGGTGTGAACAAATCAAGTCAAAATTTAACGTCGATAAATGTAAAATTATGAGTTTCTCCAGAAGAACTGAAATTTATTCCTATGATTATGAATGCAATGGTAAAAGAATTGGAAGGCATATTGTTAACAGGGATTTGAATGTTTTGTTCGATCCGGAACTGTTATTTGTTGAGCACATTTCACAAATAGTTTTGGATGCTGCTAGGGCGTTTGGGTTCATCTTAAGGAATTGAAGGGATTTCACCGAGATGAACTGTCTTAAGAACTTAAATAATGCAGTTATTCGTGAGTTAGAATATGTGTGGTATGGGGTCCTATGTATGATTGTCATAAGAGAAAACTTGAGAGTGTTCAGGGAAGATTTCTCCTGTTTAAGACTGATGGAGTATATCCACCCCATGGATATGACAACGCAATCTTGTATGAGCGAACTGGATATTTGAGTTTCGAATTGAGGAGGGTGATTGTTTATTTATGATTCCTTTCCAATATGGTACATAATATTGATTGTTCAGAAATACAATAAATTAAGCATTTCATGTTTCAAAAAAAGAACTGACCTGATATTCAAGCCAGATGAAGCTGTAACGAACATCCTGCGAAAGGTGAGGCCTGTCAAATGTATGAGGACTTCAACTTTTGTATTTTTCATTTGATATTTGTATTGTCCTGTAAATGGGTTGAACTGTTGGAGTTGGTACCCCCAGAGGTCGAGCATAACCCGACATTTTTTGACTCTCTCTAGTTTATCGCTTATGAATCCTAAACAAGACAAGCGATAACCTCACCAAGAGACAACTAGAGGAGCATTAAATTCTGCGTCGATTGACCAGCCAACATTATAATTGAACCAATTTTCGAGCTAATAATCGACGGCTGGAATTTCTCCATGTTGACTCAAATGTACCATTTAAAGGCATTATGTCGTCTGATGAGTACAACAGACGACAGTAGGTCTTATCAGAACAATTTTGCAATTGAAGTTTTAGAAAACCACAGAAACACCTTTATTCAACCAATTTTATTTGACTTCTACGCCATTAAATTAGGACACAAAACGTTAGGTATGCTCGACCGCTGAAGTAACTCGTTTGAAGTCTATCTTGAAGTGTGAAGTGTTATAGTAATTTTCAACTTTCTCAAGATCATACTCCCTCTTTTAGGTTTAATTTTACTGGACTCTTATCCTATTGTCCTAACGTACCTATGAATGAATAAAATTTTCGTCATTATATGGACACTTACTCGACAACATAAAAACATTTAAGTTAACAGTATCAGGTCCTTCGTCTTGAATCTCAACCTTAAAAGGGATATTGGAATTCTTTAGAGCCGAAATGATGCTGTTTTGGATTGCAAATGAGCGACTGCTGACGATTTTCCGATATTCGTCCATTTCTAGATTTGGAATTTAGATTAATCTTGACATTGATCGGCTACACTTGAGACTCTTCAGTGAAACCCACAATTCCTTGTTTTCAACACTTGAGGATCGATTTTATAATATTAATTTCTGCAACCAGCGGCCATATAAGTACTCACACCGCTGTAGCTATGAATTGCAACAAGCACACCGCTCCTGACTAGGCTTTTAAGCCCATTATCCGTTTCATAATGACATACATTATGACACAGACTATTCATAACGATACAGATTTTGAATCTATAGAAAAAAAATAATATTTAAAATATGCATGCGGTACATTTGACGTTAAAAACGTCATGTTGGAAAAATCAAATTCACTAGCGCAATGCTACATTGAAATTTCGTTAAGAATAAAATCAGATTTTCCAATACGTTCTTCATTATTTATCAGGTGTAGAAAAAAGGTGTGCAAATCTTATATAATAGTTTTTAATATGTTCGTTGCATAATATACTATTATTTGCGTCCACAAAAATAGAAGAAGGATTCAAATCGAGCAGAAGCGTTTAATCCCTAAAGTTAAGAGATATTGTTTAAAAACTTTCACTGAAAATCTCCACTGATACTGTTCGGATATCTCGTGTTATACAGGTGGACGATCAATGCGAATGTTTCCTCCCCAATCTCTACCACCCTAACAATATTTCGTAAGACAATCCATTTGTTGAGTTTACCCCAACAGTAGAGTATTCATGTGCGAAAGTGATAAGCAAGGGTCTTTGAATGAACCCCTACCATTCTTTGGTCGGTTGTTTGTTCAAATGTCTACACTAAATCACCAGATGCAAAAGATATCTATAAATCTATAGAATCTATTCGCATAAATATAATTCTCATTATATATTCGAATTGCTTACTATATACAGTACACCTGCATACATTTCTTGAAAAAGGGCTGTTTAATTGAATCAATCATAGATTAGATGTACATATGCCGGTCTATGCAGAAATAATCCATCAAGTATTGTTAAACATATACCCAACTACTTTTTTCCATATCTTGTTAAGGAACAATAATCATAACTTCCTGAGCAAAAAGTTAAAAAAATTCATCTTGTTCAGTTCTCAAACGGAGATGAGTGTATGAAAACGAGAAGAAGTCACACAATCTAATCAAGTGTTCTCAGTAAGTAGCGCGAGGTTTTGTCTATAGACATTAAAAAGTTTTTTACAATGATGATGAATCAATTCAAAATGATTACAAAACTGTCTAGATATGGGGGGTACCCCTATATCGAGAAAGTTTTTTTTTTTTATTGTAGCAAAAATTGTGTCGAAATAATAATTTCCCTTGGAAATTTAAAAAACCTGTTGAAAATCAGAATGCCATGGTTTCAAATAGTTATATAGTTATGGTTATAGTCATAGTCATAGCTATAGCTATAGTTATAGTTATAAATATCCTTTCTTATTTGCTGAATTGTTATCAATACCAAATATAAATAATGGGAATAGCAGCATAGGTTCAAATAATATACTCTTTTTTCTCAACTCGAGCTTTCGAAAATTTATTTTCTCTTCGTCAGGAGAATTATAATATGAATAAAGTAATGGAAAGAACATATAAATATCTGAGAAGATTTTAACTTACGAAATTGAGGATTAATATTCAGTTGTTTACTACCATAATACATCAAGGAATTTCAAAAATAAATATGGAGAGATGAAAAGCTCAATAAATTTTGATTATGAATGTCGAATTGACATAATTCATATTTCTGAATTTGGAACTATCATAATTTGAATCTACAATAATTATTGAATTCTGTGATTTATTGAATCAAAATGGATCAAATAAGAAAATATAGAACTGAGACCACATATATCTTTTCTTGAGTTCATGCAATTTTCATTTTGTGAAATTCGTAACATTTCAAGAAAACTTCTCTTTTTCGAATCTTTTTCGGAATCAAGTATTATTACATCATTAAAATTTGGTAGATGTTGCTCTTCTAAAGAATGTATAGAAAGAGCACAGGTTTCTTTTTGAGTTCTTATATTACATTTATGTTGAGAAATTCTTTGTTTTAATTTGGTAGAAGTTTGGCCAATATAACATTTTTCACATAGTTATAGTTATAGTTCTAGTTATAGTTGTAGCTGTAGCTGTAGCTGTAGCTGTAGCTGTAGCTATAGTTATAGTTATAGTTATAGTTATAGTTATAGTTATAGTTATAGTTATAGTTATAGTTATAGTTATAGTTATAGTTATAGTTATAGTTATAGTTACAGTTATAGTTACAGTTACAGCATAGTTATAGTTATTGTTATAATTATTTGACTGTTTTACGAAAAAAAACGTGTCGAAGCCTGTTGCGACTGAATCACATATTCGGTGGAAACCTTATATAGAGATTTTGAGTTCACAAAATTCGTTAATTAGAGGTATTTACACTTTTTTTGATAGATGAAAACTCGTTATAAAGAGGTTGTTTGTAAAAAATTTTCGTAATGTGGAGATATATTTTACATTGACTCTTATGGACGATTCAAGGGAATCAAGAAAAAATTCGTTACATCGATAAAATCGTTATATTGAGGTTCGTTATATTAAGGTTGCACTGTAGTTATAGGTATAGTTGTTAGTTAGAAGTCACATTTCATTTTGTATTACAAAGGTCAAAATAGAAACACACGTATGATCACATAATATGTAAAACCGAAGGAATCATTCTTCTTCAGATACTTCACTATTATATTTTTTTAAATTCATGATGGCATGTCTCTCAGATGCTCAGGCACCACATTGTTAATTTTGTAGGACATATCATATTATACATTTCGCCCGGTTTTTATAAAATACATATGTATATCAGGTCATATGGCATCCGAGTGTTGTAAGAATAAAAATCACCGTTTTTTGAGTAGTTTATCATTATGGTTCTCATGTGCATACATTAAGCATTCATGAATGTAAATTGGACATATTCTGTCATACGGTCTTCCCGGTAGCTCAATCCTGTAACCAACCTGATGGCTCTTCTCTGTTTTCACTACTATCTCACAACAAAGAGCCATTTCCCCACAACACAACACAATATTGAGATATTGTATGTGTTTCTATCAGTGAGTGATATGCAGTTTTCAAAATTGAGTTATGCAGCAGAAATATGTCGTTTACTAGTTTTTTGACCACCGAGTGGACATGCCCAATGTCAGGGTTGAGTCCAAATGAACTCTTAGAAACTTCAATTTGCAATGTCTAAAAGTGAAGAACAATTTCTCATTTTTATCTGGGTAACACTCGAGACATTTGCTTGAAACCACTTCATTCCCATCCTTTCCACTCTCGATGCGAACTCCTCTGTATGATGAATGTCGTGTGTTAATCATTGAAGATAATACGCCCCTAAAATTCTGTTTCGACGATAGCCTTCCAAAACTTTTCGAAATATTCGGATATACAGGGTGAGTCGGGAGGAACGGACCAAACTTCAGGTGTGTATTCTATAGCTCGAAATAATATAAAATAACTCATATGTTGTTATCCGATTTTCATTTGTTCTCAAACTATAGCGTCATTATAAAAAACAACATTTTCTATATTGAAATGGTTTCATTTATAGCATATTTTAATAAATGCTCGAAAATCCCGTCATTAACCTCGAAACACATTCGTCTGCGAAGGGCTCTCGATGCTTTTCTGATTGATTCCTGCTTTTCTTTAATAAGCAATGCCGTATTTCTAATGCGTCGAATTAGAGCATCCCGAGTGTCAACTTTAACTTTGTATACCTCGTTCTTGAACTAGCCCCACAAACAACAGTTCAATGGTGTGAGGTTTGGGGATCTTGGAGGCCAACTAATACGACCACAACGACCAATCCATAGTCCGAGAAACTCTTGATCGGAATATTGGTTGACCTTATTTCAATATTCTAATTACCCTATGGTTTGAAAACAAATGAGAATTGAATAACAACATATGAGTTTTTTGGAATTATTTCGACCTGCAGAATACACACCTGAAGTTTGGTCCGTTCCTCCCGACTCACCCTATATGAAAAAGGTATCATAATGTGACATTTTTCACTCTTTCATGAATTCACTAGTTCTGCTAACCGATAAATCACATAAGAATGGCGAAAAACAGGAAAAAATCTAACGCGCGAGTGTAATAAATCAAATAATATTGTCATGCGAGCTCCTGACCCCAGGGGGATTTCCTGAGGGTGACATGCATGTAGGGGTGGGAAGGTAGCTCACTACGCATTACGGGAAATTTTATGACCTTGTATCGAAGTTTCGTTACCAATGATTGGTAAAAGTGGTAAATTGATCCTGTTACACCGTTTCATAGGGACACGTTATCGAAGTTTCGTCTTCTTCCCGCCTTTTACTGCCTTCAGAACAAATAACAAGATCTCTAGATGTTTCTGAAGTTTTTATTTTACTTTTTTTTCTTTCTGAAACAAAATGATGGGAGATTTCTTTCATTAGAAAGAAAGTAACAGGCTACATTCGAGAAGACTCTTCTGAGTTTCAATTTATTTGTATGGGGAAGCACAAAGCACTTAATAAGCTTGCAGATCAAGCTTATTAAGTGCATATTTCATAAGGCATCCTCACATTTCCATCTTTTTAAATACTAAAATTAGTTCACGTTGAAGAACTCATTGGTGTACCCAAATCACAAAACATCTAAATTTGAAATGTGAACATACCATCAAGAAATAAGTAGGTATGTTCGTCCACATCTCTTTACCTCTAATGGCTATGGAAAAAAATTATTCCTTGCGAAAGTGTACAATATTCATTGAAATTTATTCTAGGAGGATTCTTTCAAGAAATTTCGAATGATGGAAATTTGTCAAGAGAAAATCAGTTGCCTTAAAACTTCGCACTTTAAAAACATAACACTTCTATTCAGAGTATTCAGACCTCTTCTTCAGACCAAATCACGAAAACTTCAGAATTGTGGATTTTTCAATTTGTCATTTTTTCATGAAATGAAAAATCCAATATTCTCAAGCGAGGTGAGGTTTTTATACGAATGCTTGTGTTCATTTCAAGGCAACAATTTTTTTCATCTGGGTTGCTCCTCGGTGCAAAAATTTACATAGGAACATTTCTATTATATTATTGTTCCAGAGACTGGGATTGGAATCCAAAAGATTCTTTAATGTAAAGGAGTATTTGGTTGAATTGCAAATTATCTGAATGGATCAATGTTCATTATTATTATACAAACCGACTCATGAAAAAAGATATATTACTTGCAAATCTAATACGTAATGATCAATTGCCCTCTTCAAATTCAAAATATCATTCATTTATAAAGGCTATCACAAAATTAAATGGAATATTGTACAACATTTTCTAACGAGATAAAATTATTCCCAATTCTCAAAACATGTCCCTGAAGGAACAAGAAATACGAGCATTATGAATTAGTTCTATAATTTCCTTTTCGATGATGGAAACAAGCGTGAAAAAATTTCGTAATTCACTTATGTTTCAGCCATTTCCCCTACAAATCATTATAAAGGGTTCCATTTAGTGAATGAATAGGAAGGAACTTTAGTGGTCATGATATACAATATGTTCCAAACCAACTTTCGGATAGAGATTATTAAGTATTCAGCATACGTTGTCTTCTGCACATTTCAACTATATTATTTCATTGCATTTTCAATATTTCATTGAGTATTGATGTATATTTCAAAATGGATAACGAAATACGGTTTGTGAATGTGTACCTATGTATACAGAAAGTAATTGTATCATCAAAAAACAAACTAATGTGGAAAATTCGATATGAAGTATTTTTTTCATCAAATTCGATCTTCAATTTTTGAAAAAGAATTGGATTTTTGGTATCTTCTGGAGGTTGCAGACCTAGAGCAACCCTCTTAACTACATTAGTGATACATTTCTGAACGAATACGAGGTTTTACTAAAATTAATGTTTCTTTTTCCTTTTTTTGATCCAGAAATTTGAGCCGAAATTGGTCTTAAACGACCTAACTGCACTCGGTTATGAAGAATTTTTTGGAAAAATTTGATCAAAAACCTTCGATAGATAAAAGCTCAAAAGATCATGTTTGTGGTCCGAATGTTTCGGTTAACTTCGCTAATGGACAAATCCATAAATATGTATCTGTAGCTGTAGATAGAGTCATCTGATTTTTTCAACCCACAATCGTTCGGAAAATACCCATTGTATGTACTGAAACTTCGCAGTTATTTGTGAATTAACAATGGTCACATAAATATTCCAACCGGAGTGAGGCTCGACTGTTGAAACCTCGACATTTTTTTGCAAACAATAAAATATAACATCTTGATACAGCAATTGTTCTAGGGTCGGTTTTTCTCAGAATTGTATGTTATTATTGAATAGACCGAGGTCAAGATAGGTAATAGCATTGCAATATGTTGTTGATGATATTGTTTAATTACAGCAGCAATAAAATCGTTCCAATTCAGTATTCATGAAGCTTTCGAGGACAAGTCAAATGATTCTCTCAATGCACTTATCTTTTAATGAATGAAGTATCTGATTCATTTTATCGATACTATCTCACGGTGCTAGTGCTTTACAGGGTAATGAAAAGGAAGTTGCCCTATGCACCTCCATGTAATCGTATTTTTCGTGTTGTCATTGTTTTCGGTCTTGAAATTTTATCACTGTCAATACAGCTGAACAAGTTCCCATTTGACTATGGCTATTTGATTTCCGAGATATTTCCCATGTCAATCCTCAAGTTGAAGTTGTACTTAGAGGAATGAAATAAGTTCAAAAGTGGACAAATTTGCATTCGAGCAAGTTATACTTGAGTTTTTGACATAGGACAAAAAATTAAAGGAGGCAGATTTTTTTCGTTCTGGCTTTCATAATCATGAGAGAAAAAAATTCACATTCAAAGATATTATTAACAGCGATCAGTCAGTGCTGGTAATAATTTTTCTCTTGTTGCCATTTTATCTCATCGATAGGCTCATTCTGCTCATATCTTCTAATTTTCTACTTGTTTATTGCCATCTGCTTGCATCGTTATTGCAACATTTTCAAGTATATGCATAAAATAATCATACTATTGATAAGTTCTCCAATCATGAAGATATCACAAGTTATTCACCACTTTTCATCTGATCCTCAATTGAAAGACTAATTCTCTCATTATTAGGGAGCAAGGATACACTGAATAATAAGTTTTTTTGAATTAATTTCTGGGAACTGTTTAAGCCGAAGTTTGAGCCGACGAGTGGTCTGCAAGACCACGCTACATATCATACCACGAAAATTATGTATTTTTTCAAAAAATTTGTCTAAGTATTGTCTGTACTCCTGTTGCTTTACAAGAAAAGCAAAACAATCATGTTTCCGCATAAACTATCACTTTCTGTTAATTCTTTTTGTGAAAAAAATCAATATGTATTTCAAGATCCTAAGTAGCAATAGTAATCAATATGTATGTTGAAAATGTGTTTTGATATAGGTACTTAAAAGTTTTCTAAAAAAAGTAAAGAAAATTGCAAAATTTACTTTCTTATTTAAATCACATAACTTGTAGATATTTATGACAACTTTAGTTCAATCGTCATCTTTATAAGAATTTAAAATCCAAGTTTCGATAAACATATTTTTCGAGTTTGATTCACGTCTTTTTCATCTAGTTTCTTCAAATTTTATATGATCACTTGGGAGCTAGTCAAGATAGCAGGATTAACAACCTCTAATTGTGCCTGTGCTTCGAACTCATCCATTATTCAAAAGTATTTGGTAATTTTTTGTCGGTTTGTTCATTAATGTTTATCTTACCGCATGCTCACATATTTGATGAATTGAAAGGAAACATGCTTTTTCTATCTACATGAAAATTTACCGCATCCCATTAAACAAATAATAACTTGAAAACTACGAAAAATAATCGGAAAAATAGCGCACCATGATTATTCAGGATACTCTCATATGTGAGGGTACTTAATTATATCTCTGCACTTCTCTTGCTTGACCACCCTATATATATTTGAATAACATTTATTAGTATCATTCATATTTCAATTATGCATTGACGAATAGTCCGATCTTATCAAGAAAAAATTTTCAAATTGAAGAGTTAAATGATTTCATACGTTTTGTATCAATTTTAGTAGAAGCGTATGCCAATTTATATGGCTTTTTCTTTGGAAAATAGTTCTTCATCATCGTCAAGGTAGACAATCGCTGATTTAATTCAGAAGACAAATGCAGAATGCAGATGGAAAATCGATAGCAACATCGCATGCGCCAGTTTCAAATAAACTATTCCCTTACCCTCATCGAAAACCGCCCTGCTTAGCTGTTAAAATTTATGATACCATTATTTCAGATTTCCACTTCATAATGAAAATAGGAAATTCGACGTGTTAATCGCCATAAAAAGATGAATAAAACAACAAGTAAAAGTAATAAGGCATAACCAAATGCACTCTGGTTAAAAATATTTGTAGTTGACTCATTATAATCTAGGTTTAATTGCTATGTTGAAGAAAACTAAAATTCCTTATATCATATATTTACGAAGAGATGATTCTGAGATATGATTAAGCACTCCTTTGCGCTGTTGTGTTGAGACGCAGTTACACAGTGCTTAGTTCGCCGAACCTGCAACTACGAACCACGCACTGTACAGGGTGATTCACTTATCTTGGTAACCCCAATTTTCTCGAAAACGTCCGAATATTTTTCGATTCTGTGACTGGCGTTTTGAAAAAATCAATGTTGACTTGAGATGCTCATAAAAAACTGCCAATTAAATAAAGACGCCAGCCGTCGAGGCACTATCAAAATTTTTTTCTCCAGGAACATACTTTTTTTATCATATCGTTCGAAAGATAATTTTATTCTGAATTTTTTTTCGAATACAATTTTTATCCATTTCTAACCGTCAGCGATCTGCAGCGTGTTTTATGTTAATTCTATTTCATTCATTTTTTTTCTGTATTGTGGTAGTAGTGCTTGGATAAGGGTTTGATGGTGGCAGGATTGTTTTTTGACCTGTCCAATGCTTTTGACGTACTTCTTCAAATTTATGATATCTAAATTCTATAATCTTGGCTTTCGAGGCGTCTTCTTAGACTGGCTTCATAGTTTCATTTCGGGCAGGACGATGAAGGTTCGTGTTCAGGATGCTTGGTCCATCTGAATATAATATCACTTCAGGAGTGCCTCAAGGTTCAGTATTGGGACCACTTTTGTTCATTCTATTTCATAACTGACTTATCCAGCTACATTAACGGTAGCAAGTTAATATTATTTGCGGATGATACTTCTGTTGCCGTGTCAGCAGAATGTTTTGATGAGCTTACATCCTCCTGTAGCAATCTTGTCCAGGAGTTTTCTGACTGGTGCCAGCGTAATTCTCTCATTGTCAACCTTAAAAAAACTAATTGTATCTACTTCGGAACAACCAATATTATTAGAGAGCAACTAATAATCAGTTGTCCGCGAGCAAAATTAAATCACAGGACTGCATCAAAATTTTTAGGTGTATATGTTGATAAGTGTATAAATGGTGCCATCATGTTGACACACTATGTAAAAAACTTAATAGTGCATATTATGCAATTAATCGTATTAAGGATTCTTTTCCTATCAAATCGCTCTTAAACATCTACTATAGCCTGGCTTACAGTCATATAGCCCTATAATATTCTACTCTGGGGGTCTTCCCCGACGCAGGTAGAGTACTTATAGCACAGAAAAGAATCCTCAGACTGATATTTAATTGTGATCCACGATCATCGTGCAAAACCTTTGTTCATAAAAAAAGATATTTTAACTGCACCCTGCATATATATTTATAAATGCCTCCTATTTATAAAGAATAAACAAGATAACTTGGCAACTCTATCTAGTTATCATAAATATGACACTAGAAATACCAACACTTTGTCCTTGCCAAGACACACCGAACCAGTAAGTTCGAAAATTCTCCTACTTACAGGGGTATGAAATTGTTCAACCATCTACCTAACTGTATTAAATTAATGAATAAGTGTAATTTTAGAAAATCTATCCGTGAGTTATTGTTGAGAAAATGTTATTATAGTGTAAGTGAATATTTAGGAGATAGTTTAATTACCTAGGTTGTAGAATAGTTGACTTGTCCTATACATCTATATGTCAGAATGGGCCAATAAATGCATTATTATTATTATTATTATTATGCCTTCATTTGAGACATACATATGATTTTGTGCATTGAATTCGAGAAGGTTAGTTTTCTAAACAATCCGCCTCTTCAAATAAGATTAAATATTCGGCTACAGCAAGATGGGGCTCCATGTCACAACGTTGCCATTGTGGAGAGATATTTAGATCAAGAGATTCGAAAATAAATGGATAGGAACCAATGGACCCCATCAGATATCGCCAGAACTACACTCATGGACATGGATTACTTTTTGAGGGGTTCCCTAAAAAATATGGTATACCAAACTGATTCTAATAACTTGGACCATTTGAAATAAACATGGGCATGTGCCCAAGTAGACCCCGATATTTTGACCAATATAATGAAATAGGGAAATGATAATATAACTTATGTATGGAACATAATGCCCCTGTATATAGAACATATGATTCGAAATGTTTCATTTGTTATTAAAAAAAATGTTTATTGTTATAAGATATAATATTTAATGAATATAATAATAGAAAAATATGTAGTTTGTTACAAAGCCTCCTTCATTTTAGGAAACAAAATCATATCAAAATCTAGCCATTATGATCCATACATTAGTTATATCATTTCCTATTTCTTCATAAGTTACTTTGGTCAAAATATAAGGGACCATTTAATTTCGAATTCTTTCTAAATATCTCTTCACAATGGCAGCGTTGTGGATGGAGCCCCATCTTGTTGTAACCGAATATTTAATCTTATTTGAAGAGGCAGATGGTTAGAAAACTAGCCTTCTCGAATTCAATGCACAAAATCATATCTATGTCTCCATATAGAGGGATGCTACAACAATAGAGAAAGAAATAAATGAAATGGAATTAACATAAAACACACTGCAGATCACTGACGGTCAGAAATGGATAAAAATTGTTTTCGAACAAAAAATTCAGAATGAAATTATCTTTCGAACGACATGATAAAAAAGTTTTGATCCTGGGGAAAAAAATTTTAATAGCGCCGCGACGCATAGCGTCTCTATTTATGTGGCAAATTTTTTATGCGCATCCCAAGTCAACATTGACTTGTTCAAAACGCCATTCACAGAATATATATATATTTCGTATGAGAAACACATTAAAAAACAAACAAAATAACAATCAACATCATCACGAGAACAAACACAATCGAGAAAATGGCAGAACAATTACAAACAATTAGACATCAACATCTAGGCTCTCAACCTTCATCGCCTCAGGGGAAGCGGTGAAAATTCACAGAATGAAAAAATATTGAGACGTTTTCGAGAAAATTGGGGTTACCAAGATAGGTGAATCGCCCTGTACATAGATGGTTTGCTATAGTTCGCGATTTGTGGTGCTTGGTGTTCGAGGTTCCATCGATTGTCGGTAAATTTGTACGAGTCGAAGGAAGCGACCGACCGGTGTGTTAATTCTCGGAAATATTCAACTCTTCTCTTGGAGATGATAGTATTTCTGAGGTCCTGTACAGGGTATCGCAAATTACTTGATTTTGGCTGTTTTTGGTACTTCTAGACTAGAAAGGTAAAAACGTTGAAAAAAGTTCTGGTCTCGATTCTCTTGAAAACACCAGTAGTGAAAACCGTTTCACGATATCTTCATTTTTTACAAGATATTACAAAGTTTTGATATATTATCGATTTCGAAGATGTGCCAAAACTTTTTTTTTTCGTGAATGCCTGAAAACGATTAAACGTCATCATTTTTCTCACGCAGCAGGTTTATTAGTTTTTCTATTTAGCTTCACAGATTCATTTAAGTGCGATGTGTGTAGCAATGCTCCTTCACTTCCTGTGTGTTTTTTTATACCATCTGTTTGTCGAATATTAGAAAATTTTTTAGCTTCAACTTCTGGAGCCTGTGATCTGTGATTCTAATTCTAATGAACCTCTATGGCAGTATTCCCAATATTTCCTAAAATCCGAAAGATCGTCAATTTCAGGTCCTCTATGGGTTACAATTTAGATTTCGAGAAATTTAAGCAAACCCTGTGTTGAAACCCTTTTATCATTATCATCATAATTGAATATCTCAAAATGTTTTCCTTAACAATTTCGTGCCAACTTTGACTAGAAAAAAGCGAGGAAAAAAGGCGAACTGTTGCGAACTACGCACCAAGGTTCGTGGTTCGACAAACAACGCTCTGTATAACCGCTCCTCTAACTTTAAGACACTAGATGATGATTCCCTAATTGAAGTGATTAGTTAAGAACTGTCAGAGGTAGTATAGGTACAAAAAATTCAAGCTTTTGTGATATTCATGTCATCGACTCCCAATGCAACAAACACCAGCGTAAATAATAATTGTCTTATTCTCAAATTAACCGTGATGACTATAATTTCTCATAAGTAGGTACCTGCATAAATTTATCATTATTTTTTTCTTGGTTTGTTGAACCTAACCCCAATGATTTCATGAACGGTGAAAGTAAATCATACATGCGAATCGATACGTGAGAACATTTGTAAATCAATTGAGCTCAAATACACACATTGTTTTATCAAGAGCAACGCTTTACCGATGAAAGAATTTCACTATTTCATAAGGCATCGGATGTATATGAATGCCATCATGTACGTTCGTTTCAAATGCAGGTCAGTTCCTCGCGAAAAAGAAATGAGGCCCAAAATTTCAATAGTAAAACCTTGAGTGTGTTGCGAAACCTCAGAATTTGAATTCTGAACCCGGTTCCAGAAAAAATAAAAGAGGCCTTAAAAACTAAAGAATATCCGCATCCATGGTTTTGATGCTCAAATTATGCATTTTACACGTTCTTGTGATCGATACCATCTTGAGCTCGAACTAGAGGAAAATATTCATGAATTATGATTCTCTTGACAGGAAAAATAGTTAATTCGATTTTAAGCCAATGCCATTTGTGCGCCACTCTTCAGGAATATAATCTTACTTTACCTAACATTTTTCCTTAATTTCAAGCCTCCCTAACTAATAATCTCATTATGACACATTCAAAAGTCTAAATTTCATTCAGTCACGTCAATATTTGTTCAGGAATCCCCTCAAAATTTTAGTTCTACGTACTTTTTGGTCAAAATTCTAGTGTACAATGGCAGAATGCTTCGCTGTACCCACAAAAAATGCGACACGGAAAAGCGTACAAAACTTCTAGGTCATTTGAAATGCCTGATGACATCTTTGGAGAAGAACTCACTCCTAAGGCAGAACCTGTTTGCTACACTCCTGTATGTGTGACATCCTGTGTCCCATGTTGTCCCCCAGAGTGCAAACCGCCACAACCCCTGCAAACTCCAGACATCCTGGTGAGTACCTTGATAACGATTACCCACCATTGAAATTTGCACGCAAATTTGAATGTGGCACTGTCCCTTTCCTTCAAATGAAGAATGAAATAGTTGTGAGTGAGTTTTGGAAACAAGGAACCTCAACTTGAAAATTTCCATATGATTTCAGGTATGCTACAAATGCAAGACAAACGGTTCCAAGAAGAAATCGAACAAAACCAACCTAGGCAAGGAACTAGGTGAATCAAAATCCCGCGAACTTAGAGCTGGAATCCTCTACGTTGGTTGCGACTGCGAAAGGAAAAATGGTCTTCAAGACAATTGTCTTAGAACAGGCTGTCAAGGGTCTCCAGAATGTCTCAAAAGCCCTCCTACCTGCCTCCCCCAGCAGATACTGCAACGGCAAGCATTTGGTGAAGAAGCTTCGAAACAAATACTCCAAAACGACTCGGAGGGATCTGGAGAAGAGGAGGAAGGACCAGAAAGTTACTCGTACCAGTGCTATGGAGCTGCAGTGAAGGTTCCTGACCAGAAGATTTGTGTATTCATGCCAAATTTAGGATGTCCATCGGATTGTAATAAAGAAAAAAAGATTTGTTAGGGTACATAATTAATAGAATGGCGAAATAATGTTTGGTATCAGTCCAGTTGTCTTTCGACCTAATATGTGAATGTCTCAAGTAGTTTGTGAAATGGTGAATCGTGATATGTCGCAATGTATATAGTCGTTGAAAAGTCATCTCCAAAGATGCACAGTCGAAATTTTGAATAAGAACTACGATCTAGATTCGAATTTCGCACTACTCACGTCCTTTGTTAATGGCTTGTTTGTATATCGAGAACGCAATGAATGTAAAGTGACGAATATCAAGTAAACGTATCAAAGAAATTTAATGTCTTTAATGTTTAAAACGCATTTCATCCTGTTTTGTCTCTGTGGTCGCTCAGAACCTCTGCGAGTCACAGTAGCTTTTTTTTTGTGCGGGAATCATTAAGACGCGTCTAATCAAAAGGCATGTTTAGACCTGTGTCGGAGCACTGGTCTTAAAGTAGAAAGCTCGGTAAAAGTGAAAAACGTAGGATGAAACCAAGGATGAAGCCTATTGGAAAAGAAAGAGAATATAACAAAAATTAAAGGAAAAAAAATACGGGCGATATAAGTTCATGGTGAGCTTTCAAGAAAATAAACAGGTTCATCTCGATTTCCAGCAAAAATAAAAGTGGTATGGCAAATTTGCAGGTATCTAATAAAGAGATATACAATTTAAGTTTTACACTTTTTTCACATAAACTTAAAATTTATTTGAAAAAGGCAAATAACCTAGTTTTTGGTTTTTTATTTTCATATTTTAGCACAAACAAATTATTTTCACAAGATTTATCAAAAACTTACCTTTCCATGTCCTAAACACACTGTAATTTTCGTTGATTGAAAAGTTCCATTTTTTCACCTCATTTCAACTTAATATCGAAAAAAGCAACCATATTTTCAAAAGAAATCTAACAACAAAATATTTGTTTTTTCAAAAAGAAGATGCTCTTCTTTTTTTTTAAATCTTATTTTTTGGTGGTTTAATAGTATATTCTAAAACAAGTTGCAGAATGAGCTCCTATTCCAACACGAATGCGAAGTTCGAAAACGAGCGACGAAGGAGCGAGTTTTCGATAGCATGAGTTTGGAATTGCCTTCTGCAACGAGTATTAGTCGATATTTTCTCTATTTCAGTCAAGTTTTGTGAAATACTCTCGAAATTCAAATAAAAATTCAGGTTAGTTCCTTTTTTATTATAGGTATATATTGGCAGTTGGTGTGACTTACGAAATTTAACGGATTACGGAATTTGAATTGATTTGATTCGAAACTTGATTCGATCGGAGGTCAGTACTGACAACTTCCGAGGTCGTCCTTTCGAGGTCGTCTGCAATTTTGACTGTTTGTTATACTCGTTTTTATTCTGTCTTGTGTATTTTTGTATTTTTATATTGTGTATTTTATATTGAGTATTTTATATTTTATTTTTATATTTGACTAATAGGTGTTACCGAGTTTATAGTTTGTAATACTTTGCGAAAACTACAAAACGAAAAATATAACTGAAACAATACTGTAATGAGTTTCATTACAGCACTACTTTTAGTACTCATTACGATACTGAAATAGAGAAAAAAATATACAGTACATTATCATGGTAAATATTCTCAGAAGATGTATATGAAATCTCCTTAAATTATATGTTTTAATATTTAGAATAGCTATTTTCCCATGTTTTTGCAGTCTTTATGTTCTATGGATTTGTTATTTCTTGTTTATCTATGTAACATGAGATCTTACGTTTTTCAAGTAATTGAAGTGAATTTTGTGCATTTTAAATTCAAACCGTTTTCGATCGCCACATTTTAAACTGTTTACATCCAGTTTCACATCAGATGCATCGTTATAACATTTACCATAGTAATATATATGTTTATACCATCAGAGATTCTAGACTTCAGCGAATGAAAAGAGCATTGCCTTTTTCGAAAAAGTAGATAATTTGACGTGAGATTTTTCGATTAAAAATAGGTTGTTTTTTTTGGATATGAGTCAGGTGAAAAAATTAAAAATTTTGGATAAAAAAAATTACAGAGGGTAAAAAAGGTGAGTTTTTACCAAATTTCGTGAAAAAAAAAATGTTTTTTCATGAAAGATCAAAATAAAAAACTAAAAACTAGGTTATCCGAATTTTTCCCATTAATCTTGAGGAAAATATGTGAAAGAAGTTGTAGATCTTCTTATTACCTACAATTTTGCCTGTTAACTCCTTTCCATAGGAGATCGAGATGAACCGTTTTTCTCCTTAAAATGGATGGAATTCATTCTGAATTAATTTTCAGTTGTTTCGAAAATTTTCGAGCCTGTTCTAGTTTTCGAGATTAGAACTAGTATTAGTGACGGAGGTAGATAGTTACTACAATTCTATAGCTGGTGGCCATATCACAATAATCTCAATGCTTTCATGATAAGAGTCAGGTATGGAGGTCAAAACTCCAGATTGATATTCTGCCCTAACCTTTTTGCTTTTTCGTAACATTGGACTACGAAATCTTTGTTTCAAAAGCAGATAATATCTGATGTGATTTTTTGACCTTTTTTCTGCAATGAAACAAATAAATCAACACGTATTTGCCTTTTAAAGTTTTTACCATTTTGTGAGATCCCCTTGGGGTCTCCCGGTCCACCCCTCATATGCTCCCCTGAATTTCTTCCATGTATCTGATAGTGCGTGAGTTACAGGATCATTAATATCCTTATATATAGGTATATTAATATAATTCTTTTGATACAGAGCACAAATCGTATATTACATTTATACAATATTCGACGAATACAATCTTTATCAGAGTTTAGTGGGGTACCAAACGACCACACAAATTCGGCATATGAAATGATAGCATAGGGAAAAACCGTCAGCAGAGAAAACCCCATGAAGTGAGTAATTTGTGGAGTGATGAAAATGGTTACAAAATGATTGAAAGACATCGCTCTTTTCAAGAAAATTCCGTTAAACAAATACAAGGGCCATCTTCAAGGTTCCCGAAACTTCAAACTTATACGACATTTCGATGATTTTTATTTCCCTTACATCCACAAGTTAAAACCGATTGTCTCTTCAAAAAAAATCTAACACATTCAATAATTAAATGGACTCATGAAAATCTTGCAATGAGCGCCCCACGGATTTCTCGACTTTCAAATTTGAAATGCTTCCAGAATACCTTATACCTCCAATGTTCGCGGCAAAATAAATATTGCTCGTGGAATTCATGATCCAAATCAGAACTCGGAAAATTCATTGGGAAAAATATGACGCGGTCATCGTCTTCTGTCCAATTTAGTGAACTTACCTTCGCAAAGAAAGAGCATTACCGCCAAAACAATTTGTTTTCTATCTATCATGTTATTCCAATGGCTTCGGCGTAGGCGATCACCAGTAAAAAAAATTCAAGAACTCGCACGCTTCAGAAACTCATTCACTACAATCTTGGGCTTCGATATGTGTAGAACATAGGAGTAGGTCGCGTTTTTTTCGCCTCTTACATCATTTCTTCGATTTACACCACGACAAAGTGACCGGACAGCTTTCTCTTCAAGAGAAGCAGCGTTTTGAGTGAACGCTTGGAGAAACTGTTTCCAGAATTTGGACTGTGGGGGCGGGAGGGAGGCGGATCTTGGCCTGGAACACCCCCTTTCTTTCCGATACTGTTGCGGGTTTTCGTGCAGAAGTAACGGGGAAGCGCGACGTTGTCAACTGGTGAAAATAGGGGTTGATATAGGATAGAGAAAACTCAATAATTTCCATTAACCATATAATACAAAATACCAACTTTTTCGCGTTTTACTTTCAACAGTGAGCATTATCCCTATCTGTAATAAATGTAGTTAACAAAGAGAATGTGTTGAACAACGAAGCTAGTCAAGAAAGAACTCCTCATTTTGTTATTATTCAATCATGTTTTTGCTCATTCGGGCGGGCTACCATCAAATCTTCATTGACTTGATGGTGCCCCCTTTATTTTACCTATATATACGTATCAGCTTTTTCTTCGCCATCAACGATCACATTCTGCTGCACTTGAATTCCTCCCTCTATACAGTGTGCCAACAAAATATGGAAGCATGATCACGTATGTATATTATTCTAGTTACTAGACTTCTCGATAACCCTTCTTTTTAGAATGAAACACGTTCAGGTGGCATAATTTGACCAATACAAAATGTCACAAATATTCTGGTTACACCAGAATTGAACTTTTCCATTTCATTTTTAAATGCCACACCGGGTATATTTTATCATATTTTCATTGTAAACAACATTCTGACTACAAAGTTGAGTCATTTGTCAAGTTTTGACATATCATGTGAATATCGAATGTTGCACTGATGACTTAAAACGAATTCAATCCATTTCAACATGAGAAAAAACACATTCCTTCCCAAAAAGTCCAAAATTTCCTAGTTTAATCGGCCTTTGATATTTTCGGAACGTTCTTCGGTTTAATATTCATTTTTGCATCTAGCTATAAAAATGACATATTCAAAATAATTCACATTATATGTTAAAAGTTGACAAATGATACATCGTACTCCAGAATGATGTATACAATGGAAATATGAGACAATATTGTCACTGGGTATATTAATATACCTAGTGTGCTATATAAAAAATTTAAAAAAGTGTTCAGCGTAAGCGATTAACTTGAATAATATACAAATGCGAGCATGTTTCTACATTCTGTCGACACCCTGTATACAGAGATATAATCTGTCTCTTGTGGTTTTCCCTCTTTTCATTCTAGCTTTTACCGTTTCATTATATTTCAACTGTATAATGCCCACTTAGTAGGCAAGTCAAATTCAAGATTTCTGTTTCTAAAGTAGGATATGCATATTTTTTCTTTTGAGTCGCCAATTTATTCTTTTATTAGGAACAAATGAGGTGAAATCGAGTAAAAATATCAAACAAAATAACTTCATAAATATTTTTACAGATTTCAAAGCTATTCTTTTTTTCTTATAGCAAGGAGTGAGCTAATCACTTTAAAGCTTGCCCGAAATTACTTGGATTATATAATGTCCTCTGATTTAAGACATCAAATGTTGATTTTATAGAATACCTCGAAGAGAAGAATCAAAATTGGGGTTGTATTTGCTAGCATCCGTAATATCGACAAGAAATAGTGATTAACTCATCATCAGACAATATATTCACAATTCTTTTCTTATGATTCAATATCCGATACTTCAAAGGTAGGTAGGTACCCTTTCATTTGTGTGCTTATTACCGCCAAAAGTGTATTTCAAGCAAAAAAGCTGAATGCACAAAACCCTTCCTATATCCAGGGTTCGTGTCAAGGCGACCCTAGGCCAGGAGGGCCTAGGAATCGCCGGAGACTGAACTAGCAAGCAAAGGCAATGAACAATTGAGACAACGGCGTGGTGACCATGGCTCTATTGACCCCTCGAGTTCTCGAAACAGACTCAAAGAATACAGTTGGTACCACATGCAATTATAGCTGACTTTGCCTTCCCTCCTGAGACTGAAACAGTACAGGCGCTTTTTCCCTTAAGCCTGTAAACCATTTCTATAATTGAGATCCAAGATGTATAATCTGCAATTTTTTCAATGAACATTTCAGTTCATCTTTTTATTCTGCAAATTGATTTTTTGCTCTTTTCTTATTAGAGATGAATTAATGCTTTCATTTGATTTGATTTCATATTTTTATCATATCTAAGTTCTTGTTCACATTTTCATCAAAATTAAATGTGTTGTGTGTTGCCTCTGTTGTTGCGCAATCTCAAAGAAATTCTAGATATTTTAAAAACAAATTCAACTTCTTAAGTTTATGAGGCTTCGAGAATTATCTGTAAATGAATGACATCGAGAACTTTGATCTCAAAATATAGAAGTTATAATACTGGAGTTAAAATGGATTGAGTTGTTTTCAGAAAATTGATCGTTCTAATTCGAAAATGAGGAATCGAATAAAAAAATCTACTGATTATTCAAACAGAATTTGAACACTCATGATGAATAGGATTCATTTGGGACTGAACTTATACTAAGTACCTACATTGTTTCTTCTGATTGATTCGGGTAATTTTCACCTTGAAATTAATTTTCTCCTGTTCAGTACCTAGAATGAAATCCAGAAATCAGTGGACATAATTACTAATTATTTGGTATCATTCCAATAATTCAAGGAATGAAATGCATAAAATACGGTCGAAAAGATATCATCCTATACATCATGAAAACATTTAGTGTGTTGCGATATAGATTTGATATTTTTTGTTTGCAGGCATCGACTTGGTAAAGCTTCTACTATCATTGTTTGTAAATACATAATTTTTGATATTGATTTGATATTTGATAAAAAAAAAGTGAGTGAAAATTTCTCTCAGATGAAATATGATTTCCATATCTATCACTGACGACAATATTGAAGTGAAGAGAAATTTACCCTATGCATTCCCTATCTTTTAACCAGTGTTGCTAATACGCAGAAAATCATTAGATTATATTTCACAAAATCGATAAAAGCGGAGGGGTAACTCAAAGACCATTAGAGTAATGTTTTAATGCTTCCTAAATCGCTAAATATCCCTAAACTGTAGGGTTGTCTCCTTTAGGGAGAATAATGAGCAAACTGGGGGAGTTCACACTGCTATATTAATGGATCTAAATTGATAATGGAATATACAGTAGAAACAGAATAAGCAGAAGTTGTATAAAGGTACCTAAGCCGTGATATCGTTAAGAAAAAAAAAATTTTGAACTATTCCTCTATTCCTACAATAGAACTAAAAAACTAACAAATCCCAAGAGTACAGTGTACACAGTATACAGAGTGGATAAAATTGGTGATACCTGAACTACAACTTTTCAACCGAAAAAGATACAGGAAAATGAATGACAAATTACGGTAGTCTTTTTTGAAGAAACTGATAATGCCATCAACAGCATTTCTCTATCTTTTTTTGTTTTCGAGTTATAGGCCAAAATTTGAGCGATTTCATTTTTGGTTATTATGTTTTTCCTAAGAGAAAGAAAAAAACACGACTTTTTGTTATAGTTAATAGCTCAGCAAGGGAACCTCTTGGGAAAAAACATAATACGCTACTAAATTGGTATGAAAAAAGTGTTCTAATAATGTTTTCATTTCAACATCCTAGCCCAAACAGAAACAGGGACAATAAACAAATTTCAAATCGCCCAAATTTCAAATTTGGCCTTTAACTAGAAAACAAAATAAGATGAGAAATCCAGTTGATGGCATTATCAGTTTCCCTGAAAAAGACTACCGTAATGTGGCATTCATATTCCCCTATCTCTCTCGGTTAAAAAGTTGTAGTTCAGGTATCACTAATTTTGCCAACCCTGTAGGTACAAGACGATAGATATACATATACATTCTTTGTGCGAAAAGTTAATGATATTTTTCTGTCCTTTTTTCAAATGTATTTACCAGTATACGATACTTGAGCCACCAATTTTGAATCGAGCGAGTACCGAGCCAATTGCAAGAAATGAGTTGACAAAGTTCCATCTGCTTTTTCGAATAAATTTACCATTTCCAGACGAAATTTTCCTATGTTTATGAAAGTTATATAAACAAAGGTAATAAAAACATTTTGATTGAACTATACCTTTAATGTATCTGAAAGTGCAAACAATAAGTAGATGATATTTGAATCGCAATCAGTTGAACTTGATCAGTAGCTCACATTTATATTTATACATATTGGATCATTTTTTTGTATCAGATAAATCCCCGATTCAACTACACCATTTCCAAGTGTAATTCAGAAACAGTCAAGTGTATTTCCGATTAGTCACTTTGATTTCAGAAAGCGTCAATTGAATTTCAGATTAGTCAAATGTAATTCGGATCACTCAATTGAATTTCATTTGATGTTTTCTGAAATTCATTTGACTAATCTTAATTAAATTTGATGTTTTCTGAAATACAATTGACTAATCTGAAATACAAGTGATGTTTTCTGAATGTCAATTATTGATGATTTCTGAATTACGATTTGAAATGGTGTACTTCATCATACGGAAAAATTTCATGAAACTGAACTAAACGTACATGAGAGTCTAGCCACAAGTAAAATATTTATAAAGATGAAAAATTTAACTTGATCAGTATAGAAGAAACATTAACAATGAAATTAATAACTAGATTTATTCAAGCCTATTTGAAATTTTGATATTGAGTACTTGTGATTCTCAGATCGGAGTATGATCAATAGATATAATTTCGATAGTGTAGAAAATATTACTTTTTTATACTGGTGGAAGAATATTTATAGATCGATTATAGATTTTTCGAATCGATCGAAGGTTTTGAACTAGTTAAGATGAAAAAATTTTGTTATTTATCATAACCCGGTTCATGATATTTAAATTTTTATTTCAACTCAAAGATTATAGGTAATTATTTACTTCAAATGGCATATAAAAGTGAGTTGGTGGATGCGCTGAGCTACGATTAAATCTAAACCGAACAGTTGGGCGCTATCTAGTGGTGAGACGGTGATATATGACAAATATTTCGAATTTTTATTTCAAAGAATTTATGCTTCCAATCGACTCTTTCAAGAAATAAATCTTATTAAAATCTAATTCAGTGCTAAGATTATGCTCAATTGTAAAATGTAAAATTCAAATTTTCATCGAGGAGCACAGAACTCTAAACTGTAAACAAATCCAAATTAACCTCACTTTATAGAAGCTTTCAGCTTTTATGTTGAATTCTATTAATTCAATTAAATAAAAGAATTAAGAGCAAAATGAGTAGTGGAATGCTGTATGGAGGTGATGAAATTGGAGCTTTAGTTTTTGATCCTGGACACCACTCTCTCCTCCGCGTAGGATATGCTCAAGAGGATACTCCAAAAGCAGAAATACCTTCAGTTATTGGTGTAGCACCTGAACAAGTAAAATTAGAACCGGAATCCAAAGTAGACGACAGCAATGTTTCGACTACACCTTCATGTAAGTTCAAGGCTGTCCCAGAACTGAAAATTTGAAAATGTTCAGATCGATTTTTTATAGTGTTGATATATTTCAGCATGGAAATACTATATCGATACTATATTTTTACATAAACCAAGACCAAATATGGAACTTCATAGTTATATGAAAGATGGGATGATTGAAAATTGGGATTATTTTGAAAAAATGATGGACTATTCTTATTCTAAGGTCTGTATTAGCCCAAAGTATATATTGTTTATAAAATTAACTTCTTTCAGATCATTCAATCTGAATCACATTACCATCCAGTTCTTTTTTCTGAGTCGCCTTGGAATCAACGACAAAAACGTGAAAAACTAACAGAGATCATGTTTGAAAAGTACAAGGTACCGGCATTTTATTTAGTGAAAAATGCTGCTCTAGCTGCATTTGCCAATGGAAGAGCTACAGCTCTTGTTATTGATAGTGGAGCTACTCATACTTCAGCTGTACCAGTATTAGATGGTTATGTCATTTCAAACGCAGTTGTTAAGTCTCCTCTAGGTAATATTTGAAGAAATTATTTCAGATAATTTATTAAGGTTCTTAATAATTTTTTAAGGTGGTGATTACCTGGTTTTGAGAGCTAGAGAAATGCTTGAAAGTTTAGGAATTGATCTAACCCCCTCTGTATTGATATCCAACAAAGAAGTCATACGGGATAAGGACAAACCAAGATATACAAAAAAAAACATTTCCTTTCGAGATTACCAATAGTTTGGATGACTTATATGACAAAGAAAACTGTTCAAGATTTTCAACAAAGTGTTCTTCAGGTTGAGTTTTGATATTCTATTAGTAACAAGACATTACTGTTCGATATTTTTCACAGGTTTCAGAATCTCCTTATGATGAAAGAGTTGCTGCTAGTATTCCTATGGTGCATCATGAATTCCCAACAGGTTATCATCAAGATTTTGGCCCAGAAAGATTTAAGCTAGCAGAAGGTTTATTTGATCATGCAATGCTTGGTGCAGGATATATTGGTAATTCTATTTCAGAATTTTCATCCAAATAGGCTGGTAGAATTGCTTCATTGCAATTATTCAAGCAATTATTCATCTGTAAAATTGTCACAGAATAATTTTTGAAAAGTCATACCTGTATTTTTAAACAAGTAATTATGAGAAATGTTGATAATCATGTATTCAGCTTCACATGATATACCGTTCTGAATACTTTTGTTGTTTAATCAAGTCCATTTAAAAAAGTCTAGTACACTTTTCATGAGGAAAAAATGCCACAGATAAAAGTCACATTCATTTTCATGTGAATTAATTATATGCCAGAGCCCTCTTCAAATTGAACATTATTTTGGATTGTTATCATTGGTTATCGTATGTTGTCGCAGACATTTTTTATTGAAGTTTTTGCGCAGTACAAAATTGTATGTGACTATGTTTCTCCACCTCTTATAGTTTACCCAGCATCGGCTGTAAAAGCCTGAAAGGACCAGGTTAATTACAGAGTTTTTCATGAAAAATGGATATTTTTTCTCATTTCTTCGTTGTATAGGAATGAATTCTGCATGACAACCTTCCTAAATAAATACTTCACATTATGGTGAAAGTTTCATCAGAATTGGTCCTCTGGTTCCCGAGTCAACTGAAGACAAACAAACACATGGACTTTCACATTTATCATATTAGTATAGAAATTTTTCAGCTGCTACCAGTGCAGGAATGTGTGATGTAGACATTCGCCCAGCCCTTTACAGTTCAGTAGTTTTGACTGAGAGAAAATTCTCTTGTACAGGTATTAATTTCACTTTTATTCATTATATGAGTTAGATGTTTATGATATTTATCCTAGGGATTCAGTGACAGACTGAGCAAAGATCTCTCATCAAGGACGCCAGGATCTATGAGACTGAAAATGATTGCTGCAAACGGAACAGTAGAGAGGCGGTTTGGTGCTTGGGTAGGTGGATCCATCCTTGCATCAATTGGTACCTTTCAGCAAATGTGGATGTCGATGCAAGAATACCAAGAATGTGGAAAGGCTCAGATTGATCGAAAATGCCCCTGAAGTTTGAACTTCTCCAGCTGATTTCTCTCAACAGTGATATTTTTTACATGAACCATCTTATGTGAACTTGGTTCAATCTGAATGGCAAACTTGTTTAGTATAATTAGTTTGTTATAGTATTCAAGTTTCAAGTGAACTTAAAGAAATTTCATTCAATAACTAACAAAATTAACATTCCCCACATTAAATTGGTCTGATATGTGTACAAATGAAATCTTGTTGAAATCAAATTCAGTGCAGAAATCCACTTGAATAACAAGCTGGAAATCTTTATAATTGGTAACCTGAGAATGTTTCCAACAAAATAAAAAAAATTTTTTTTAGAGTTCAGTCTTTTGTTTGGATTTATTAACCTTCAATATATCATAACATAAATCCTTCAGTTCTGAAAAATAACTACTTAAGCTATATTCTTCATCTTCATCAATATCATCTAGTCCTAACCTGTTGTACTTCTGGTACAAATAATTCAGTATTTTTGAATCATAACCTATGGCACATTTATCTTTTAGGACATTCATTGACTTCAAACATTTTTCAATAAAGTCATGGTTGTCTTCCTCAGCAGTAACAATCGAATAAAGTAATTTATTAACATAAAAGCACCAATTATTCTCTATGAGCTTTTCTTCCATATTGATCATCTCATACTGCTTCAGAGCTTCTTTATCGCCCTCTTTCGACAATGCATAATGGTGTTCACTCACTAAATCTACAATGAGTGTTACCAGTTTCACATTAATTTTGATATCAGCCTCATCAAAGATCTTCGAAAAAACTGTTAAACCCCCATTTTCTAAAAACTTTTTTTGAGCTAATGGAAATCTCCTCAGGATTGAGCTCAAAGCTCCTACTGCTTGGTACTTCACTTCAGTATTTTTCTCCAGATTCAGAACTTTGAGAAGTTCCCTTATACAACCTGTTTCTAGACCATGAATCTGAACTTTAGGGTTGTTCTGCATTAAGGAGCTCATTAGTCTCAGAGTAATGGTTTTAATTTCATAGTTTGTATGATTCAAATTATTATAAATTAGATTCTTAAAACCATTTTGATTAACGAATTCGATTGCATTATCAATTTGATGTGAAAGATACTCTAAATCTTCAAGTATACTTTTCATCCTTGTACTGTTTTTTGAGCCACCAAGTTCTTCTTTGAAATCTGTTATCAAATCTCTGATCACCTCTGAATCCAATTTAGGAGTCAATTGAAGATGACTTAATTCCTTCTTGATCTCTTCATAACTTCTATACTTTGTTTTCAAACTCCTAAATTGATCTTTATTACCATCATTTTTGATTTTCTTTAATGATTCTTTGATTTTTGCTATCGGAATATGTGTTGAAGAAGTATCTTCCGGGTTCTCAATTAACTGATTATTTTCAGTTACCACCAGTGATTGTTGTTTCTGATCATCGTCCGGAATTTTGGCTTCTCTTTTGCCTGTTTGTAAGTTAATCCTTATATGAAGACCCGCTGGAATTTTTTGTCCTAAAAATCGGTTGCATGGAAGATCTCATCGAAGGATACAGTAAGTTAAATATTCGGGGACACAAAACATTTCAATTCAAATGATCCTACCTTGTTTTATTTCCTTCCATTCAGAAGTAGGAATGAAATCGTCTCCGTCTTTGTCATTATCACAGAATGAGCCTGTGATAAACACCAGAGGGAACAATAATAATAGAATATTCATCCTGATATAAAAGCAATGCCAGCGATGTGAATTCAGAAAAAGAAGCCAATTTATATACTTTTGGATTGGACATTCACTTTTGAGGTTATCTTTTTTATCATAAACGATTACGTTCATTCTAGTCTATGCCATATACGCAAGTTAATGGTCTATGCTAATATTAACTATTGATTCATAAAATGATATTCATTATTATAAGTAATTAAAAAAACACCAAACAAAGTTTCAATTAGGTCCTACTCATATTTTTTCGCATTATTGAGGTGCCTCAGGGCATCTTCTCTACACAGTGAAATCGTATATTTCTTTTATCCTCATGAGGGTATATTTTTTTAAAGTAGTAGAGAGTTGAGGATGCCGTGTCGGATCATTGTCTCTGATATCACAAGCTACAGGATTATTTTAAGCTATGAACGTGAAAAAGTATAGAGTCATTATATCCTTTTTATAATAATCAATCCACGACAAGGACAAGTTACACTGTTTTCTATTCGACTGCTTTTTCATGATATTGTCAACACCCTTACACCATTTTGATTCAGCTTCTGCTTCATCTTTAATCCAAAAGGCTTCATCATCATGATCTCTTATGGCTCTATATTTCCTTTCATGTTGCATATACAGGTATCCCAAATTGCTTGATTTTGACTGTTTTAGGTACTTCTGGACTAGATAGGTAAAAACTTGGAGAGGTGTCCTGGACTCGATTTAGTAAAAACCGTTTCACGATATCAACATTTTTTTAAATTTTGATATATTATCGATTTCGAAAATGTACCATAACTTTTTATTCACGAAAATATCTGAAAATGATTTAAACTTCCTAGACGCGCTTTTTCACCGGAAATAAACTATATTCAATTTTTTTTCTCGTGGAAAAAACCCACTTTTTTATATTAAATACGAACCTAATTTTTTTCATCTCATATCATAAAAGAGATTTAAAGTTGAGAAAAATTTGAAATAATGTGTGTGAAAAAGTGCTTGTTGAACGTTTTTTATCTTTTTCAGATATTTTCGAAAATGAAAAGTTATGGCACATCTCCTAAATCGAAAAAAATTTCAAAATTTATTATATCTTCAAAACGAATGAAGATATCGTGAAACGGTTTTCACTACTGGTGCTTTCATGAAAATCGAGCCTAGGTCTCCTTTCAACGTTTTTCCTATCTAGTCTAGAAGTACCAGAAACAGCCAAAATCAAGCAATTTAGGATACCGTGTATATTTTTTGGCATTGCGAAAGTTTGATTGTTGGTGGCTGACCCTTTAAAGTGTGCGGTACAATTGTTCGGTATTCTTGTAGTAGAGTTGGTTTTTCTCCAGATTCTCCTCTATTTCAACCTTTCATTATCGCCTGATGCGATTTGCTATAGAATACATTTTTTGTTCCATAATTTCGCATAATATTATAAGTTGCTGCCTGAGGCTATTCATGTTTCGTACCCATTGTTCTTCTGATGTGTATTCTAATTATCGAAATTTTTCTTCTTTCTGTTTGGATTCTCTACTACACAGTCAATTTAATTTTTTTACAGACTTCCAAGAAAAGAAGGTGATTATCAATTCAATTGTATATTTTTAATTTTTTTCATGTGTTACCACGGAACTTTCGACTGGTCAACCAATTTTAATGATTCTGTTAATTGCAGTGTTATCCTATTTCAATTTGGTCCACTCATGAGAATGGAGAATCCACGAGAAAAACCATATAAGTGTTAAGAAATCTAATGCTATGGTTCCCACTCAGACTTTCTTTGTTTAGAAGATGAGCAAAAAGTTAAAGAATTAAGAAATAAATTACCGCCATCCCTTACAATCAAAATGAACTGGACATTTCAACATAATTCTAGAGTCCAACAATACCTAAGACACATAGAAAATAGAAGAAGAATTATCAAACTCCCCACCCCCTCGAATGTTTGACAGCGCAAACTCAAATATCTACGCGCCATAGCAAATTGTACGCCATTATCAGTGTTTGGTAATTCTCCCGTTCTTCGCCGTAGACGCATCTATAACTTTTCTTGCATCACGTGCAGGATTTATCTAAATCGTTTAACATCTCTGAGAAATAATGGCCGATGAATATTTTTTATGGTATGTATATCTTCAATGGAATCAGTAATATATATTTCCGATGGTATTTTCATTGTAAATCCACAGTAAACATAAATTATGCTTTGTTGTGATGCCGGTTTTTGCGCGCCATTATTGGGTTTTTGTCATCTAGAATTTTGCTTGAACAGTATTTCAATTTTTCAGCTCTGACTCTCAAAGGTGCCAAATCCAGCGAAGTTTGGGACCCCGAAGGCAAAGCATCCGAAGATTTCAATGGAGGACATAAACTCATCATCAAACAAGCTTTATTAGGACCCGAAGCCGCAGAGGGAGAAGTTAATGTTATCCAAGTTGAAGCAATGACATGGAAAGATCATGTTAAAATTCCAGTGGCCACTTTAAAAGCTGGAGGACCTAACAACCAAGTTCTTTTGGATTTATCGTTCCCAGATCCTCCTGTAACTTTTACTCTTGTACAAGGTAGTGGACCAGTACACATTATCGTCATCATTTAATCGGCTCATCCATGGAAGAGTTTGACGATATGGAAGAAGTTATTGATGAAATGGATGAAGACGAAGAAGGTGAAGAAGGCGCAGTAAGTAAAAACTGAATATTCTAAATTATTAAACCCAGTTTTGATGATCAAAGTGGGTGTCATTTCATGATCAAGTTACATATGAAATATTTATTTGAATGTCATTAGTATTGGGTAGTTCATTCTTACATTGTTATGAACCTAACCTCACTTTTTCAGTCGTCACTGCTTTATGTTGAAACATTTTCAGGTTTCTTATAAATTCTTAATTCAATGATCGGTCCTGTATTCTTATCTGTGTAACTCTGTTAAAATACTGTAACTCCATATTGTGAAAATATATAGATATATTTCTGCCTATTTGGCCTAAATTTCGATTGTAAATATGAAACAAATGTGATTGATCAGTTTATTTTAAAATTATTAAATATTTGTCACTTTATTAACGGGAGGGAAGACCGAATATGATTTCGTTACGTGAAAGAGTACTTAATTACCAAATATAAGTTGCATTTCCTTTATCATGAAAGACACTTGTTATAAGGATCTTGAAATTTCCCTTACTTTCAATTATGCACTAGGATCATTCTCCATTTTTTCAATTTCATGATTTGTTCAATTTCTTCACATTGAGTAATCACATTTTAGGAAGAAGATGAAGAAGACGAAGAACCCAAAAGTAAAAAAGCCAAAACAACAAACAACACTAAAGGCAAAACTCCTGTAAAAAACAAAGCTAATAAGAAGTAAAACACACCTAGTAATTAATTTCATCTTATGTTAAGTCAGAATGTATCTTATTTTATAATGAGTATTTGTTTTTCATCAAGTTATACTCGACACACTTGTCAATAGTTTGGAAAATTCCATTGTGTGAAATTAATCTTCGTGAAAAAGTCATTCAATGTTTCTTCATAATTTATTCCACGATTTTGGTTGTTTTGTAAATAATTAATCTCATTAAAGTAGTTTTTATACTTTGCGTTTTATTACAAATTTTTT